>CAUYON010009463.1:0-42419 GCA_963573935.1 Arctocebus calabarensis | reverse complement strand
AATATATTAGTTTGCATTCCCACCAGCAATGTAGAAGTGTTCCCTTTTCTCCACATCCACGCCAGCATCTCTGGTTTTGGGATTTTGTTATGTGGGCTAATCTTACTGGAGTTAGATGATATCTCAAGGTAGTTTTGATTTTCATTTCTCTGATGATTAAGTATGATGAGCATTTTTTCATGTGGTTGTAGGCCGTGTGCCTGTCTTGTTTAGAGAAGTTTCTCTTCAGGTCCCTTGCCCACCCTGAGATGGGATCATTTGTTCTTTTGTTGCTAATACATTTGAGTTCTCTGTGGATTTTGGTTATTAAACCTTTTTCGGAGGAATTACCTGCAAATATTTTCTCCCAATCTGAGGGCTGTCTGCCTGCTACACTTACAGTGATCTTAGCAGTGCAGAAGCTAATTAGTTTGATCAGGTCCCAGTAGTGTATTTTTGATACTGCTTCAATTGCCTGGGGAGTCCTCTCCCATTAGAAATTCACCCAGGCTGATTCCTTTGAGAGTTTTTCCTGCACTTTCTTCTAGTATTTTTTTTTTTATAATTTTATTGAATCATAATTGTGTACATTGGTGCGATCATAGGGCACAATGTGCTTCATATACAATCAGAAATATTTTGATCGTACTGTTACAGATAGCCTTCATGGCATTTTCTTGATCACTATATAAAGACATTGATACTCTACCTTTAATAAGTTTCACCAGTACCCTGCTAAGTTGCTGAGTGAATGGCATGATTTAGATGGAGTTTAGTACAATGATTTGCTTATAGTATATGCAGTCAATAAAGTTAAGTATTAACATCATTCGCTTTTCCTTTTTTATTTTTGAAGCTATACATATACTTTTTTCTTGACTCTCCAGATTTCAAAATTTACATACTAAGATTATTTAAAAGCATGTTAGTTATTTTTCTCATCATAGCTTAAAACGTAAATCTTTTTTTTAATTGAAAAGTAAATTTATTTCAGGTTAATGTGAGGGTACAAACAAGCAGGTCAAAACATTTGATTTTGTTAGGTAGAGTCCCACTTAGTCACATGTCCCACACACAGAAGGTGTGCCAAACACCCCCACACCATGCCCATTCAGCAAAAGCACCCCATCCCTTCTCCCCCCCCCTTTAACCCTTGCCCCTATTTGAATTGAAATGCGTTTTTCTCCTGTATGGGCATGCATTAGATCATCTACTGGCTTCACATTAGTATTGAGGATACTTGCTCTTTCATTCTTGTGATACTTTACTGAGAAGAATATGTTTCAACTCCATCCAAGCTATTTCAAAAGAAGGGAAGTCACCATCTTTTTTATAGCTGACTAATATTTCATGGTGTGCATATACCACAATTTGTTAATCCATTCCTAAGTTGATGGGCATTTAGGTTGTTTCCACATCTTGGTGATTGTAAATTGAACTGTGATAAATAATCTAATGCAAATGTCCTTATGAAAAAGTGATTTTTTTTCCTTCTGGGTAGATGCCTAGTAGCAGGATTATGGGATCAAATAGAAGATCTAATTTGAGTTCTTTGAGGATTTTCCATACTTCTTGCCAAAGAAGCTGTATTAATTTGTGGTCCCACCAACAGTGGAAAAGTGGTTCCCTCTCTCCACATCCGAGCCAGCATCTGCAACTCTGGGACTTTGTGATGTGGGCTAATCTTCCTGGGGTAGGTGATATCTTAGGGTGGTTTTGATTTGCATTTCTCTGATGATTGGGGGGATGAGCATTTTTTCATACATTAGCTTTTTTTTTTAACAAAGTATTGGGTTTGCAGTATTGTGGCATTGTTAAAATTTTAAAATTTTCTTCTCTTTAAAAAATTTAAAACCACTATTATCTTTCCAATGTTAAAATGAGAGTAGTGAAACAGTTCCAGGGCAAAGATCCCACGGTATACCTTGTTTCTCTGCATGGGGTACATAGTTACAACATGTCTAGAAAAAAAGGCTGCAACTTCAAAGTATTTAGTAAATTAAAACATAACCGACTTGGGATAATTGGGTATGCCTCAAGTAATAAACCCTATTTGTGAACACTAAATAATAATTGGGTTAAATCATAGATGGCTCAGCATCTTCAACTTCATTACTACAAGGGCTGGGACTACCTATTTTCACATGTATATCCTCTTGTTAATTTCAAGACAGACAATTCTTAGGACTAAATTTTTTTTTCTTTCTTTCTTTTTTTTTTTTTTGGACTACATTTCTTATAGGCTTGTGAGGGTAAATCTATTTATTTATGATCAACACTGAATAGGTGATCAGTATTCTACTGCTGCTTTAGCAGGTTTTCCGCTCAAACACTCAAGTTTTTCTGACCTCTCTCTTAGAATTCCCATTCTTGAGACACAAAATAGGTCACACTGATGTTTGGAGTCATTTCATCTATAACTCACAGTATACTCATTAACCTGTTTTTCAAGAACGAAAACTAACAAATTCCCTCAAAAGGTAGTAGTGAGTTTGCAAAACAAAACATACTAAAACTTCTCTCAATTTGGCAATAAATTTGTCATAGTTATCAAAATTTCAGACCACATGAATGTATTGTCTTAGGAAAATTGTCCCAGTATTCTCTAACTAGAAAGGAAAAGAATTTCAGAAATGTCTCTCTCTCTCTCTCTTTTTTTTTTTTTACAATTAAGTAGAGTCAAGGGAGAAATAGTAATTTGAAAGGCCTTTTGATGTCAGCCCAAATAAAGATTTATAGGTTGTCCCTTCTGTGCAAGGAGCTGAGTAGGCAAAAACAAATATCCTGTTGCCAAAAGATCTCATGATTCCGATCTCTTTTTTCTTCAGCACGCTCTTTACGATCAACCCCGGGCAGGGGTCCTGCCTTCTGTCTTTATAAAGAATATTCTTTCACATATTGGGCACTTAATAAGTGGAAACTTTCTGAACTATTTCTTTATTGTCTTTGAATTATCTTTTTTGGAGGAGATACTGCATCAAAGGGCCATAGTGACCTCCCAGTTGATCCTAGTGAAACCTCCCATTGCTTCATTCCAGGCCTACGTCTGTTTAGGTTTCACGACTTCTATTTTTTTTGCCTTGAATGAAACACAATCACATTTCATTTACAGGAACGAGGATAATCTTAGTAACCATTGTTCTAAACAATTAACGCCATTCTTCGCCACAGCAGTTGTGGTGACATGAGTGCCAGTCATGTGGAAATAAAAGTTATCAATGGATCATACTGGAAATATCACATTATACCAAAGAACCTGCCATGGCTGCTTGCCAAACAAAAGTATTCGTGGGCCTTTCGAGTAATTGATGGTGTTTGCAGGTGGAAGACACATTACTTTATGCCGTCATTGTGTAAACATGCTTTGGTATCTTGTGTAGATGCAATCTTTTCCTTCCAGAGTATTTCTATCTAGTGGAGATGAAAAACTTGTATATCAATAGTAGAGGCATATACCAAATGTTATAGGTAAGAAGGAGGGAGGGAGCAATGAACTCTACATGAAATGAGGAGGAAGATAATCAGATTATCAAAGGCTTTGCAGGAAAAGTGACGTTTGATTTAAAGTTAAAGGCCAAGTGGTGTTCACCAGGCAGAAAATTGAAGGGAGAAGGTTGGGGTCTTACAGAACTGGGGAAATTTTAAGTCTTTTGATGTGACTTCAAAGTAAGCTAGATGGTGTGGAGTGGCAGGAGATATAATGCTAAAAGGATGGTCTGAGCCCAGTTTTGATCTGTTTTCTGCTGCTTATTCAGTTATCTTTTCCAATTAATATTAATAAATAATCCTACATAGATTGTGTCATCCATTCTCAAGGCTTATACCAGCACCTTTTTGGTGACTTCTGAAATTTATTTCTAGTTGCAGGCTCGAGATCCTCTTCATGTTCAGACCATCTGCATTTTGATGCTTATCAGCTCTTACAAAGTCTGTATATCCAAGGGAAATTCATGACCGTTCCTTGAAAATCCTATTTCTATCTCAATTTCTTGATCCAGCGAATGGCCCCAGCTTGCCAAGAAATTATCCATAATATTCTCTTCCCTTGAACAAATCTGGCCTTATTCATTTGTCAAATTGTTCTCAAAATTTTTCTCCTTTTCATGCCCATTTTCAGTAGCAATTTTTTGGGGTTGTCATCATTTTCCCCTTTGATTACTGGATCAGTGTCTTAAGACAGTTCTCCCTCTTCCTGATCTGTCCCTGCACCATGGTCACCCCTGAATTTTCTGAACGTGGTAGTGTCGGTGATTATGCTAGTAAATTTTTAGTAAGGCCACTTATCTGGCCTCATGGGACCCATGTTCAACCCTCTACCCTTCTCCAACCTTATTGAATGACTTGAAATTCTCTAAAATTTCCAGAACCTATTAGTCCTTTTGGTAGTTTTCTATTTCCCTTCCAGTTCCTAGTCTTCTTGTCAGCTTATTTCTCCTGGCCTCTGCCTCTACCCAAATGGAGAGAAGTGTTTGCACGACTCTGTGATGATAGATTATTCCCTTTTCTCTGTCTCCACTAGACTTGAAGCTCTATACCCAGCACTATTATGTTCACTCATGCCTACCGCATTCCCTGGGCTTCATGTCTAGTATATAGTTATGACAAAAATAATAGTGTTTACTAAGCACTTATCGCAGACTAGACAAGGTGCTAATTTATTTACACACATTAACTCCTTTGAAGGTTAGTAAACACAAAATTCACACTAGACTTTGGAAAGACAATTTGGCAAAAAAACCTAAAAAAACCCAGAAAAGATAAAAGAAAAAGAAAGATTGAAAGAAAAGAAAGATTAGGGGAGAGATTTGTTATAGAAAGTACCATCAGGGCTCGGCGCCTGTGGCTCAAGCAGCTAAGGTGCCAGCCACATACACCTGAGCTGGCTGAGATTCATATCCAGCCAGGACCTGCCAAACAATGACGGCTGCAACCAAAAAATAGCTGGGAGTGTGGTGCGCACCTCCAGCTACTTGTGAAGCTGAGGCAGGAGAATCGCTTTAGCCTAGGAGTTGGAGGTTGCTGTGAGCTGTGATGCCACGGCACTCTACCCAGGGTGACAGCTTGAGGCTCTGTCTCAAAAAAAAAAAAAGAAAGAAAGAAAGTACCATTGGGATAGTACACATATTTCAGGAAAACAAGTGAGAATTTCAAAAGGGTCTATACCTGGGTAGAGGTGATACAAATTGATTGGAGAGAATGTATTACAGTGATTTCTAAAGATACTGACTGGGTGGATAAATGGATAAATGGGAGCCTAGCTTGCATTCTGTAGAACCCACTGAGGAACTTATTTAACTTAAAAATCTTAGTAACTTTAGTCAAACAAGCTTATTAGGATGAGAGGACCAGCCATCTGATACACGTGCAGAAATAGCTTCTGTGGAAGCCGCTTGAGAGGCAAAAAGCAGGTAGATGGTGACAAAGGAGAATGGCGTGACTCTTAAAAATAGATCCTTAAAATTATAAAAGTGCATAGAAAATTGTTAAATTATATTGAATTGCTCACATAAATATGACAGCATGCTACACACTTTAAAATAAAGAATTTTAAAGAAATCAAAAATGACATTGTAAGTAGTCATTGTAAGCTTAGGGGCAGTCATTACCGAGTAATAGTAATAGAAAAAAAATAATAATTGAAAAAAGAAAAGCATGTACCCCTATAGCTTGAGAGGCAAAAAGCAGGTAGATGGTGATAAAGGAGAATGGCGTGACTCTTAAAAATAGATCCTTAAAATTATAAAAGTGCATAGAAAATTGTTAAATTATATTGAATTGCTCACATAAATATGACAGCATGTTACACACTTTAAAATAAAGAATTTTAAAGAAATCAAAAATGACATTGTAAGTAGTCGTTGTAAGCTTAGGGGCAGTCATTACCGAGTAATAGTTAAAAGTATGGACCTGGGATCAGGGGGCCTGGGTTGAACTCTTGCTCACCCATTTCTTAGCTGAGAACCTGCGGAAAAATTACTAAACCTCCAAAATGAAAGAACCTTATTTGTTGAGTTGTTTTAAGAATTAAATGAAAACCCAGCCTCACCCCATTGAGCTTGGAGAAAATAAAATAATAATTGAAAAAAGAAAAGCATGTATCCCTGTAGCATAGGGGATGTGATAAGCACTCAGTGTGGTGAGAACTTTACTCCTTAGCAATAGTGAGAAAGTGAGCCTTACGTGTATTAAATATGGTTGACCAGCTTTCACGTTTTGTAGATGTGTTATACAAAAGATCGGCCTTGTTTTCTATTAAAAAATTACAATTTTTCTGTACCAAGAGTTACTTCAAGGAACTTTGTGTTTGTTAGGGGGGCAGTCTAAGGAGATTTGCTTTTCCTACGTAATTTACAAAAAAAGTTTCTGAGATGAGCAAATGCCAGTGGTAAACCGTCACTGAGTGCATCCAATATGTTAGAAATGGTCCATACTTCATTCCTGTTTGGTGGGAAATGTCGAGTTCATTAGTTTTGAGCAGTCTCATTTCCTATCCATTATTTTAGCTACTTAGTAAATCATTTTAACAGAAAGAATCCTTAAAATACAGTTTTCTAGATGTCAGGAGATACAATTAAGGCTTCACATATTTCAAGGTACTGGTTCCCTTAACGAAAATTGTCTATAAGTAAAAAAAGGTTCATTAATTTAATGACTGCCTGTCTTAGTTCTTTCAGGCTGCTCTGTTTATAATAAAATATGACAAATCAGAGAGCTCATAGATAACAGAAATTTATTTTTTCACAGCTATTTGCAGCTGGGAAGTCCAAGATAAAGCCCCAGCAGATTTGGAGTCTTGGGAGGACTTGCTTCCTGACAAATAAATGGCATTTTCTTGCTTTGTCCGCACATAGTGGAAGGAGCAAGGCAGCTCTCTGGGGACTTTTTAATAAGGGCACTAGTCCTGTTCCTGAAGACTCAACCTTCATGCCCTAGTCACCTCCCAAAGGCCCCACCCCAAGCCGCCCAAATCACATTGGTGATTAAGTTTCAACATAGGAATTTTAGGGTGACACGAACTTTCGGACCATAGCACTGCCTTACACATAATAAATGATAAGCATCTGTATTTTTAACCTATTGAGGCATTTCTATTTACCTCGTTAACTTCTTTGCCTTACTTAGTTTCTTTGATTGATACAGACTCTACGCATCGGGTGTCTCCTCTTAATCCCCTAACCTTCTCTGTAACTTTTATCTTACTTTTCCATTGTAACACGTACCCCAACTTAACATATCAGATGTTTGTTTCAAACATCTATCTCCCTCACGGAAGATTAGATGATAAGTACAAGACTTTTCCTTTGTCCACTGATGTTTTTATCAAACTCAGCACAGTTTCTGGCCCACAGCATAAATTTAGTAACTCTCTGTTGAATGACTACATATACAGATACAGGCCTGTGCTATGCAGAGTTCTAAACAGATAATGCTGCCATGTAAGTGCATTTTTTTGTAAACATCATTTGCTGATCATAACGTAATACTTGTTGACCGAAAACACAAAACTTGAAAAATTCAAAAAAAAATGTCAATATGTAAACTTAAAATCATTCTCCAACTCTGAATCAGTAATTTAACATCTTGGTAAGTTTTCTTCCTTCACATACCAATATCGTAATTATGTTTCAAGACTTCTATCTTGGAATAGTAGAGGGAACTTCTATTTCTCCCCACCTTACAAAATAACAGAACTAATCAGTGATGAAAATCCATCAGGAAGGAAATAAGTCACTAGCAACAACCCCAGCGCACAAACCTTGGAGCATACCTGCCCAGTCTGTAATGTCTGGACACAGGTGAAGAAGGACTTTGAGCAAGACATAGATTTCCACCAAATTAGGGCAATGCCAGAAAAGATATCTCCAGCATTCCTGGAATTATGTGACTCTGGGAGAAATTGAGAGTGACTCTGTAAGCATCTAGGTATCACTCCTGAAAGGGAGTGAGTGGAGACCGGAGGAGAAACTGTTCTGATGCATCAGTTTAATTTTCCTTCCCCCTGGCTGCTGGGGGAGGGAGCCTGGTGTCAGGAGGGAGGGCAGCTGCTGTTGTCCTTGAGAGCTGTGCTCTGAGGCTTATTAGAGCAGGCAGTGGGGGGAGCAGGGCACGGAGAAGAAAGTCTTCCTGGAAGAGTCAGCCAGGCTTTTAGGGAAGTGCTGTACTTATTTCAGCCTCTGAGAACAGACTAAGACACTAAATGGTATTTGCTGAACTGAAAGGGTGAATGCTTTCTCCTAGCCTATTTGGTCTAGAGACGTGGCCCCTATGGAGAAAATAACCCATTAAGATTAGAAATAAGAATGAAATAGCTGAGCTTGTACAAACTTTGTGTAGTTTGCAGAAACAGGTTAGCACAAAGATAGAAGCCATAAATCATAGACTAAGCAACATGGCACAAAAGGGCATGTGTTTCTGTAATTGTAAAACGAGCTTCCCAGCAAAAGGTAAAGCTGAGCTTTTCAAATCGCTGCAGTGTCATGGCTTATTTATGAGCCAAGATAAAACTCATTTTTAGATAAATGACTAAATTGAAATACTATAATGCCTACCATTCAAGTGCTGTTATGGTTAAAAAATGCGACTATAAAAATGTCACATTATTACGGAACCTATTTGGTTAGGTCCTGTTGTCTCGGTTTATTGACTCCCGCTAGGTTTTACTGCTGCCTGCCTTGCATAGCCAATGCACAGTACCTATTGTGAAGAGAGAGATAGTCCTTTTCCCTCACTCAGGCCTGGAGAATCTTAGAAGCTCTTTAAACCCGAGTTGGTATTGTTGTTGATGATGTTAGATGATGGAGAAATAAAAGCACTTTGTTGGCAGAGACCATATTTCATTTACAAAAAAAACTATGGTCTCTTTAAAATTCAAGTTCATGTTTAATTTGAATCTACCTTATAATCTAATTGTTCTACCATTTCCCTTGGGTGCTTAACGTATCATAGTGTCTCTCTGCCAAATTGAGCCAGGACGGAGCTTATTATATAACCTGTTAAATAAGGAGCAGCAGGCTGCCTTATAGCAGTGGTCCTGTATTTTGAGTTCCCTGAAAGCTATAAATTGCAATGTACTGTCAATGCTAGTAAATCATACTTTGTACATTCACATGGCTACATGGGCTGAAATATTTACAGAAGGACAATAAGAAGTCACAAGTTATGGAAAAAGGAATATGCACGGGGGTGGAGATGGCGTTGAGTTTTTATTTTTCTCGACTTAATCAGAAGGACCCTTTGAAGGTGTAGCACAAGCTTGAACACCAGCTCTAATGAAAAGCCAAAGGGTTCAGTTGTCGTGGTACATGAAGTGCACCAAGTTTGGGCAGGAGGCTCCTTCCCTTAGACTTGAGCTGTGGCACTTCCAGTTCTCCAGGAAACAAATTCTGGGCAGGAAATTTATTAGGAACGGCTCTTGAATTCAATGCCTGTGGAAGGAAGAGGAGTCAGAGTGGGTGGAGGAGAAGTTGGGCTCTGATGAAGACTCACCCTAGGCCTTAGGGAACGCACAGTGAGCTCTGGAGCGAGGAGGGCCTTCAGCCTGTGCGGGGCGGAGGCCTGTCTAACTCCATGCCATCCATCATTGGGTACAGGCTGCCCCAGCCAATGGCTCTGTGGCTGGGGCTACTCCTCTAGAAAGCAGACAGCTGAAAGATGGGAGGCACATCCATTCTCAGGGACAGGATATGGAGGGGATAAAGCCTTCAGTCTCAAGAAAGAATCTGGACAGTACACAACAGTTACCTCTCTAGTCACCCACTAAAATACTTTGAAGTCCTAAGAGAAGTAAATAAACGAAAGTAACATTTTATATAGCGTTATCACAGAGGCCTTCTTTTACAGATGAAATAAATCTAAAAGAAAGATTATTTGAATGAGCCTTTTTTTGCATAGAAAGAGGAAGGACGAATATATGCAGTTATTTAACTGGTTATTAAGAGTATGTGTGCATGTTATAGATAAACGGAGCATGCAATTTTAATCTTAAGGGCTGGATTAGGTCCTTAACATATGTTCGGTAATTTAATGTTGGTAACTCTCTTGTAAGGAAGGTACTGTTGTCCTAATTCTACTGCTGGGTAAACAGAATGAGAGAGATTAAGGGATTTGGCCAAGTTCAGACAGCTAGTTAGTGGTGTAGTCGTGACTCTAGCCAAACCCTCCCAAATCATAGTCTTTTTTTCTCAGACCTATGCTGCTATTTTGTTGTAGTCCTTGACCCTCACCCAGAGATTTTCCATTTCAACAGATACGTTTCTACTCCCGGTTTAATGATGTTACTGTATCTAGTTTCCTGCCCTCATAGAACTGAGAAATTTGCCTTTTAAGCTGAGTATTTATCTCATTTGACCCTTGCCACAGCCATGGTCAGTATACAGAAAAGTGTTTTATCTCCCCTTTAGCTGGACTGTGGTGCTGATGAGCAAGGCCAAGGACCCAATAGGACCATTCAGGGATGACTTCTTGCATTTAGCAGATGAGCTAACAGGGAGGAGAAATCCGTGATGTGGTAGAAATCAGAGAGTGAGTGTGGGTCTACTGATTCCAAACCCTACATTGATTTCTTCCTCAGTGGGATTAACATGGGGAAAAGGAAGAATATGGATACACACTACATTGTATATGCAGAAGCAAAATCTTTCAACGATTCTTCATTCTATTTATGTTGCAGAGAATCTAGAACCAGTTGATAGCAATAATTTTAGTGGCCATTAGGAAAAATATAAGCAGGGCGGTGCCTGTGGCTCATCGAGTATGGTGCCAGCCCCATATACCGAAGGTGGCAGGTTCAAACCCGGCCTCAGCCAACCTGCAAAACAAACAAAAAGAAAATAGCCGGGCATTGTGGCAGGCGTCTTTAGTCCCAGCTATTTGGGAGGCTGAGGCAAGAGGATCACCTAAGCCCAGGAATTGGAGGTTGCTGTAAGCTGTGTGACGCCATGGCACTCTACCCCGAGGGCGATAAAGTGAGACTCTGTCTCCAAAAAAAAAAGGAAAAATATAAGCAAATACACTTTAAGTATGTGACTTAAATGAATTTTGAAATGAAATTAACCCAAAATTAGAGTAACTTCCTAAGAAGGGCTTCTTGATTACAATGCCTGGACCGTGTGTCTCTTTCTCTGAGTGACTATGCTTGACTGGTTCCCCACAGCTGCATCAGGTTACAAGGGATACAACATTTCCATTGTACTGTGATAGTCTGTTTCCTCTGGTTTGTTTTTGACAAAGTAAAAAAGTTCTCTTGTTTCTTTGTTTATTTTAATAGGGTACTTCTTGTTTTAGATAATTCAAGAGGTTTTAAAACGTTTATCAGATTTATATATCGTATTTCATCTTCTATAATAAAACAAGGAATAACGAAAGCTATTGTAATATTTTCAGTAACTTATATCCTTTGATGCAAGCAAACAACATATAATCTCAATCTGAAGTCTTTTATATCATTTCTCAAGCAATTATTCATACGACTGGTTTCAACTCAAGTCTTAATTGAATGAAGGATCTCAAGAACAATTGAATAGAGCAAATACTTCTGATGCAATGTCTTTTATATACAGTGTAACTCTGCATTACAAATTATTGGCCTTATTAGTATTAAAAACATGATAATATTTTGAAATGCAGAAATAGGGATATAAAGATTTTAATGTAACATGGACACATATACATGCACATGTGTTCATTAACAACCAAAAGTCAGCTTAAAAATACACATTCGTTGAGAGAACTGCTTAGCTACATGTAAAAGATGGAAACTGGACTCCCACTTCTCATCACTACAAAAATTAAGTCATGATGGATAAAAGATATAAAGCTATAAAAACCTAGAAAAAAGTGTGGGGAAAATGTTTACTCTCATCTACCTTGGAAAAGAATTTATGAATTTATGCCAATTGCAGCAACAGCAAAATAAATAAATAGGACCCGATTAAACAGTTTCTGTACAGCTAAGGATACAAGCAACAAAGCAAAGAGACGCCCTTCAGAAAGGGAGACGATATTTGCATGCTATGACTCCAGCGAAGGGGTAATAACCAGAATCTACTAAAAACTCAAGCAAATCAGCAAGAAAAGAACAAATAACCCCAATAACAACTGGGCAAGAGACACAAACAGAAACTTTTCTCTAGAGGACAGATGAATGGCCAATAAACATATGAAGAAATGCTCATTGTCCCTAAGCATCAGAGAAATGCAAAGCAAAACCACTGTGAGATATATCACCTAACCCCAGTGTGAAAAGCCCACATCACCAGATCCGAAAGCGACGATGCTGGCCTGGGTCCAGAAAGAAGGGAACACTCATGCGCTGTTGGTGGGACACAAACCAGCACAGCCTCTGTGAAAAGAAGTCTTAGGAAACTAAGACTTACCATTAGATCCTGACATCCCAATACCAGGTATCTACCGCACCCCCCCCCCCCGAAAAAGACATTTTACCAGAAGGACATTTGCCCTGAATGTTCATGGCAACATTGTACGTTTTAGCCACTGGTGGAGCTGTTGTTTCCAAAGACCTGGAAACAACCCAAAGAGACCTTCGCTACATGGATGAATTAATAAATTGTGATATATGTATACCATCGATATTATTAAGCCATAAGAAGGAGATGCTGTATCTTTTGTAACAACATGAACACATTTCGAGAGCTATTTCCTAAGCATGGTATCACAAGAATAAAAAAACAAAAATTGAGTTCTTTGCCATTAAGCATATGGAGAAAGAGTAGCATTCGTAGGCTGTGGTGTGGGCTTTTCCCCTTTGGTATCACAGAAGGACACCAATTTCATTAAAAAAAAATACCATAAAAAAACAACCATCACATGTACTCTGTACTAAAGTGAGACTAGTAAATCAAAAACTACCTGCTCACATGAGAGAAAAACATAGTTGAATTCAGTGGGGGAGGAGGGCTGGGTAACAGGCACATTGCACGGGTGTGTGACCCACTTCCTGGGGGAAGGATGCAACTACAACTGGACTTTAACCTCACAGAGGCAAACTATGTAACTTAATCATATGTACCCTCATAGTAATCTGAAATAAAAAAAGTACATTCATGGGTGGCGCCTGTGGCTGGCCCCATATGCCGGAGGTGGTGGGTTCAAACCCACCTGGGCCAAAAACTGCAAAAAAAAAAAAAAATCACAATTTATGAGAATTAATTTAAAGGTCTGTAAATTGGATTATCATTACTAGTGTTATAGAGACCAGGAATTTATTATTTTTTATTGTTCGGGGTATTAAGATGGTTGCAGAACTATACAATAATACCATTTTATATCCACACATACAAATATTAAATTATACTTGATACTAACAATTTATAAAGATTTATGAATGAGAACCAAATGAAGGATGTCTTTGAGTTTTCTTTTTTGTGACTATGTGAAATCAAAATTCAAGTACTATTATGCTATCTTGAGAATTCATATTTATTGTGCAGTGATTTAATAAAGACTTTCAGGTTTCGTTGTTTTAGATTCCCTAGTATTTAAAAGTTGTGTTTAGTTTAAGCCATGTACATGTACGTTTTAGCCACTGGTGGAGCTGTAGGAATCCTATTTCATTTGGCACATTGTCTTTTATTATTGATTGGTCCAAAATTGGACTCCCAATTTCCTCTTTCCTATTTATATCTCAGTAGGCGGTTTCCTGTCTTGATTCAGACCCTTGTGCTCAGTTTTTATCTGATCATTTGTCTGTTTTATATCCTTGATATGTTTTTATAACATTTTTAACAGAAAATGCAAGGGCAGTTTATAGAACACAAGCTGGTCGGCCGTAAAGGGTCTCTCGTGATTTCTCAAGTTGTTTTCACGTTCAACTGATACTAGCTTCTAGAACAGAAGTCTGGGAGCTAACAACGAATGTTAGATCACTGAACACAGATTTCCTTCCCTTCCAAGTCTGTCTTCGGGGGCAGAGGGAAAAGATGAATGAAAATGGAAAATAGATGAGTATGTAGCTGAGCAGGGAGTTAATTATATTAATTTCATACTCAACTCAGCTTGAAGACAATATAATCATCTATAAAAAATGGAATGCCAACAAGAAACTAAGCTACTATTACCTTTCTCTTGTTCAGAGCACAATATGTTATAGTAATCAGGAGCTCATAAATTGCCCTTACAAGCCATTTAGCAAAAGACACCGTACAAAACATTGGAAACCGTGTAGAGAGATTCTTTTCCCTATTGCACCTGAGACATTTTTTCCATATGTTGAGTTTTATTTTGGTTGTTCAATAGAGAACATGGGAGTTCTGCTGTGCTTCCCAAATGGGATGGATGAGGCCAGGATCAAGATGGAATTGAATCATCTTAAATAACCAAGGAACAAAATGTAAATAGTACTGGGCAGTGCTGTCCCCGCCCAGCATATGAGAACACAGGGTGTGTCATATTTCCCGTCTTACATGCAGTTACCTGGTAAGAATTATTAAGTGGTGGATGAGCAGGAGAATAAAAAGAAGGGAATGACAAAAACTTCCAGTTTCTCCCAACACAATCCTCTCTCTTCCCTCACCAAAAAAGCTTCTATTCTCTGATTCATCAACAACACAAAGAATCTAGAGGATTGAGAACTGTTGACACTTCAAAACAAAGGAATGGTTTTCAAAATATTTACATCAGTAGAAAAAGTAACTTAGTGTGGCAATCTGAACTGGATCAGCAGGGTCAGTGGTCTACGGTGTCCTTCATATTTACTGTTGTTTTCTCCTCCCTGAACGATCATGTCAATGACTGCTTTTGTTAAAATATGTGAACATGTATATGTAATTATTTGAAAGCACATGATCCTATGAATTCCATGGAAATTTTCAAGTACATTTTACTACGTCATCACCTGTGTCTAGACAAATTTATTAGGCACTTGCCGATGGTGAGTAAGACCTGTTTATTAAGCTGATTTGCAGGCTGCTTACATGAGTGTGTTCATAAATTAGCTTTAGTGCCTTAGAATTTAAGTTTAAACAGGGATTAGACATTCATAAATTGAATCAAGTGATCCTGGCCTAAGAGGGAAGAAAAATGTTTTTTAATGTATTTCTGGCCCACACCCCCCCCCCTTTCTTTCGACCCTAAGAGCCTGGTTTACCATAAAGGACGTATTTAAAGTCAGACTCTCATAGTGCCAGAAATTTCTACTTTATGTCTTGGCTAACCAGTGAAGATAATCAGCACCTTGTCTCTCTTAAAACTGACATGGTACATTTTTGAAGTGTTGAAAGAGAAGTATACAGAGCCTACAGGTTGAATAATCTCAATTCCCTGGCTCGGCAAAGGTTTTGAAACTTAAGTTGTTTTTAGTTGTCAAAGTAAAGTGCCATGGTCAGTTAAATGAATCAGCTACTTTAGTCATTGATATTTTTTTGCTAATATAGAAGGATTGAAAGTGCAGGCTCTGAGATATAAAAATCAACATTATGCATGGCAATGACCCTTTTTCATAGGTTTATGTTACTTTCACCAAAGAGAACAATGTATTTCCCGGTTTGGTAAGCCTATCAGCTGTTTCAGTGTATGAAAAAGGCAAACCCATTTAAAGACACAGGTTTAATCCTTTGGAAATTAACCCGCTCCTAGGTTTTAAGTGAACTCTGCCTAAATCCAGAGATGCATAGTGATTGTTCTGTTTATTTTGTACTTTTATTTGGAAAACAGTATGATTTTCCACACCACCTTCGTCACTGTTTAATGCTGCAGCCCCTCCAGAGCCCCTCAAGTCAGCTGTAAGAGCCTTTGTCTGCTGTTCTGCAGGAAACTCCATTGTCTTTGGACAGACGCCAACATGTGAAGTCCACGCCTTGTATCTTAGAAACGCTAGAGAGGAGGAGATAAGGTGGGGTGTGGTGGGAGGAGTCAGTACTTAAATAAACAATACTCCATCCTGAATTTCCCTGCGTGCTAAATCCCTTTGTCTCTCACAAATCTACCTCTTATGTATGTCGTAGAATCGAGTTAAAGGAGTATCAAATAAACTTAAAGGAAGTTTCTGTAGCAAAGTTAAACAAAATATACTTTTTGTCTTCAGGCTACCTTCCCCCCCACACCAAGATGGGAACTGGCACTTCTGCAGAAGATGTATGGGTTATGGTAGGTGGAGCCGTTTGCCCATCAGTTGCCTGCTCTTAAACGGGTCAAGCTTTTGCCAGATGTCAGTATTAATGCACCCTGAGTACAATTGTTTAGTTTTTCCTTTCCTCCTTTTCTATTCTTCTTCTCAATGGCCTTCCTCTCTTTTCTTCTCACCTGGGTATGTAGGTCAGAGGGAGGAGACCAGAGAGCAGAGCTGGGCAGTTTGGGGAATGGAAGAGTGAAACCAGCGACTTTTCTGTTCATCCCAATGGGAGTCACTGCCCCCAGGGCACAGGTCTTCAGGTCATACCCACAGGAATGACCACTGAGTGCTTTCAGGAGCCTCCCGCAAGCACAAACCTGGTGTCTCTTCCCCGTGGTTTAGATTATTGGGTTGGATTTGTTTAGTAAAGAAGACAGGACTGTGAGGGCCCAAAAAGGGCATCCAAGCCAGGCTTAAATGTCAAAACACAGCCTGGGGACATCTACCCACCTCCTCCCAGCACAGAGAAATAATTTTCCGGATTGACCCCTCCCCTCCCTTGCACACTCCCTGTTACAGCCCAAACGGCAACTTCCCGTTGGCCTAGCTTTCCTACTGGCACAAAAGTTAATTCCATGCTGAAGCTTAAAATGGCGCCTGCACACAAAAGGTAGGCACCTGTTCCCGCGCCCGCGCAACCAGCTAATAGCTGGAGCTTCAAACCTGCCTATCAGCAAACGACATGCTCCCTTATATCCCGCCCCTTCCTCCCCCTGCTCATTTGTAAGCTTTAAAAACTGGCTTCCCGCCGCCATTAAACAGACCTTGACAAGAAACCTGCTTGGTCTCGTTCTCTCTTTCTCGCCCATTCTCTTTCAGGCTCTGTCCCCCTCGTCCCCACGAATAACCACGTCCCGCAGGACGGGACAAGTGAAATATAACAAAAAATGGAAAAACAACACCACATGTACTCATTGTTACATTGGAACTAACCAAACAGCACTCCCGTGCACAGATGAAAGTAAAACTCAACAGAAACCAGGCAGGTGAGAGAGGGAGAAAAGGAGACGGGTGAAATAATACCAGACAGGTACAATGAACACTGTCTGGTGATGGAAACACTCATGGCTCTGACTGAAATAGTACAAAAGCAATTCACGTAACCAAGATATTTGTACCCTTACAATATTCTGAAATAAAAATAATCAGCTGATATTTAACTTGATTTTAATATTACATATGATACAACATAGCACATATTACTAACTTACTGTTGCATTAATTGTTCGAAAGGAGTTAAATTGTGCAGATATTTTTCTCACACACATACGTACACAGACAAACATATATGCCTGTTCTCACACATACATATCCTTGGTATTTTGAAGAATACACAGACACAAGATAAATCTTCTGTCATTGATGGATTTAAAGGCTGTAATCAATTGTCTCATCTCAAAGGAAATATAGTTTGTTATTTTATCACAATATGCTTTCAATAGAAGCTTATTTTGAAGGACAGAGGTAATTAGAACTCCAGTGAACCACTGGATATTTGAAGGTTGGACAGACTATCCTCCTGGGATGCTTCCATCTGAGAGTGTTTTTCGGTGCAAGCCAGGTATAAAAATCCTTGGACTCCCTTGGATCATTTCACCTTAAAACTTTGCCAAATATTAACATTAACAAAAGGTTTAACTGAACACTTCAATCTTAGAAGGCAAACAGCAATGAAATGTATAAACATGCATGTAATGCTGTCTGCTAAAATGTACATTTAAAATCTCAAAGTATCAATCATTGTTGGAAAACTTTTCAAATGAAGTGATAGAAATTAAGTGTCTTTGTATTTACTCAGTAAGAACCAGAACAAATATCTTAAAGAATCATTTTAATGTAAATTCAAGGGAATATAATGTGATTTAAATTGATTCATAATTACTAGTAAATACTACATTACTTTAATTTTATGAAAATAATTTCAATTCAATTAAAAAAATTGAAAATAATGCCAGGAAAAGCACACACTAAAATTACGAAAATGTCCTAGAGCAGAAGTTACTGATTTTTTTCCATAAAAGGGATGGGATTTTAGGCCATATGGTCTCTGTTTCAAATACTCAACTCTGTGGTCACAAATAAGACCTATAAACAATGTGTAATTGAATGTTCATTGTTGTGTTCCAATAAAACATTATTCATGGACACTGAGATTTGGATTTCACATAACATTCATGTGTCACAAAATATTATTTATCTTTTGCTGTTTTTAACCATTTGAAAATGTAAAAACTCCTCTTAGCTCACAGAAAAACAGGCCACAGAAAAACAAGTGGTAAGCTGGATTTGACCTGTGCTTTTTAGTGTGCTGAATCCTGGTCTATGATTTTAGAGTATAACCTACAAATTGAGAGATAACTTTTTGACATTTTTTTTTCCTTCTATTTATGCAACAGTATACCTAACCACACACACACATTAATACAACTTTGCAGTCTGTATACACATATTATATATTAACCACTTTAAAATTTATTTTGATTGTATGTCATTAACATACTCTCATATTAATAAGATATTTTATACATTTTTATGATTTATTCATAAAGTTGTCAGTATCACTGTCATTAATACAATTTTCCTCATTTAATAGATTAAAAACCCTGAAGTTTAAGGAAGATCTAACAGTTTCAAGATTTGGCCCTCTTCTTTGAAATAAAAGACACTCAAGTAGAAAAATAAAATTTTAAACACTATAACAAAAATAGAACCTGCTGATTCTCTAACAACATTGTGAGAACCACGATATTAGTAAAGAGTAGATTTAAAAGATATAATAAATATTAAGTAATAACAAATATAATTTTATCCCAGTCATCAGAGAATTCTGTTATATTACTTTCTTCCTCTGAGGGGGAAAATATGTGACAACATTGATGATCATTGATTGTTTTCAAAATTCAAGATTATTATTTTATTTGGACAGGCCTGAATGACCACTTTCAAAGTGTACCTCTTTGATCTTTATGTTTTTTAATCCATGTTAACAGTCAACCTTTCTTTAGCTAAGATTTTCCAGTAAGTGCAATAAATTCAATTTTTTTCATGTATTATAATTTTCTAATTCTAAATTTAGATCTGTGTCATCCTGATTGTACATGGTTGGTACAGGTCAAACTCCTGAGGTTTTTCTTTACAGACAATCTAATAATAACTTCCACTCTCATAATATATTACATCATATGCTATTAATGTGCACTACTAGTGTAAATAAACAGCTTAATTTTCAAAAAGCAATCTTATTCTCCCACCCTATATGTTCTAAGTTCTTTGGAGATGGTTTGTCTCCAAACTTTCCCCTCCAAGTATTTTCTACTGCACATGGCTGTGTAAACTAAATTGAATCAGGATTGTTACATGGTAGCTGCTGAATGCATTGTTGTGGTTACTTTCTTTTCTTTTCCTCTCTCACACATAGCACATTATGGCAGGGAAAAAAGTATCATGTTTCAGCTCATGAAAAGAGCCTGAAGAAAGCTTATGTCTTATTTTTTAGTTCATTATGCAAAGTATTTAATGCAAGTACAAGCTATAATCCAAAGCTCAATTATGGAGAAAGAGAGAGAGAGAATGTGTGTGTGTATATGCATGGGCACATGCAACAATCTATAGGCCTGAAAATTTAGATAAATTCTTTAGATTCTTAAAAGTTTCCTCACTTTCATCTTTAAAATCTTAAAAGTTTCCTCATTTTTATGTATATTTCCCTGAAATCCTAGTTTCAAAATCATGCTTTTAGAGAGAGAAAATGCATATTGTTTCCTCACACCAAGAATTTTAGTTACTTTTTGCAAATATTCATGGAGAAGTTTAAAATGTTTACATAATTATTTAAAAATGTTGCCTTGAATAGATTTCTCATATTTGGGGGAAATTTTACTCGAACCAATTGTGACATGATGGGCGTCATAGAAAACTGGATAATCAGTTGTTAAAATTTGACTACAAATCGACATTCATGTTAGAAATACAGAAAGGTGACATTGTTCAAAAATATGTTTATTTGTGATTGTTTTGACATTTTACCTCCAAATCGTCAAAATAGTATTATGAGCATATTCAGCTCATATTTTCAGTAGTATTAACAGACAGCTATTAACTGCCTTTCTTGGTACCAGACAGCAAATCAATGGTGTGATCAATATCACAGTCACAAGCTCTGAAGTAGCTACAAGATAAGTGGTTTTGACAAATGTTAACATTTACACAAAACAATACTTAAAGTCATTATTATGATTACTAATCATTAATACTAATAATTACTTCACAGTTTTGTTCCATTTTTCCCCAAAACAGTGATTCTTGGCAAATATTTTTTTGCCTCCTGAGTACAAATGTTAAGTGTGTATATCTATATATATCTATATATATCTATATAGATATATATAGATATGTGGTTTTTTTTTTTTTTTGGAGTTTCCAGTCAGAGCTGGGTTTGAACCCGCCACCTCCAGCATATGGGGCCTGCACCCTACTCCTTTGAGCCATAGGCTCTGCCCCAAGTTTATATTTTTTACATTTCACAAATGTTATGTGACAATAAATGTTTGACTTTAGACAAAGAGCAAAACAAAATTCAAATTAAATATAAGCTGCACTTAAATAAACTAATCTAAGCAAGTCTGGAATGATTCATAATTTACTTAATGCACTTTTAATAGCTGCTTAAAAAGTTGATATCATCTTTAAATTATAAAAAAATTCACTTTAAGTTTTAGAGAAACACTGTATGAAATATTCCTCAATTAGTCTAATATACCTTTCTAATATAGTCAACGGACCTCAAGGAAATTAATATTTAGACACCTAAGAAATGAAAGAAGAGCATATATAAAAGTCTGTACTATGCTTATTTATTCTAGTAAAAACAGTGATATCTATTTTTAGAAAAATTAAAGAAATACACAAATTAAATGGCATGCAAGCATAGTGAGAATATGGACTTAGGAAGATTAAAATATACATAGAGGGTTTAAAAACATCAAGAAATGATCAACTGAATATCCAGAGGTCTGGTGTTCAGAATAGATATCAAAACAAGAATGATATCAATCTCCTACATAGCCAGAGCATTAAGTGTTCAAACATCTTGTACTGGAAGTAATATTGCCAAATACTTCTGAAGAGAATCACATTTTTACAGTCAGCCAACCATTTCCATTGATGACCTTAACTGATCCCCATCATATTTCGTGAGTTGGATAGGTCTTGGCACAGAACATAGCTCAGTAGATGCATTGAATTAAATTATATCAGTGTGTCACTACTTATATTAAAACCATAGTTTATTTTTTAGCTGAAAATAAATAAACATATAAAATACATCTAGGTGATGCATTTCTTTTACATTTTGGAAAGGGAGAGTCCTAGCTGCACCACATTTAAGTTTGTGCATTCTAAGAAGAAATGTCAGATGCAAGGTTCATTCTTATCTTTGGAACAACCCATGTTTCTATGTACTTTTGGGATTGGCCACAAACATATATCCGATGTAGGTTTAAAGGAGTAAGACCAGGACCATTCAAAGTCCTCTGTATAAGAGCGTGGGATTTAAAGGTTTGTCACACTTTAAATATGAGCTGATTCCACAGAGAAAGAACCATTCAGAAATTTATCAGTTCCAGATTCATCAGGCCAACTAAACAATAATAATGGATTAATTCTTCTGTCCTTTTCGTTGGAAAACCTCTAAATTGTGAAAAAAAATTTGTATCATGTAAAGTTCAATAAATCCTTTTTTCTTGTGTAATTGACAAGCTAGTTCGAAACTCCAACATTAGTGCACCATGAAGGAAAATTTTGTTTTTCTCATTCTATTGAGGTAATACTCTAGGATATTTGTGATACTGCTATGGACATCTCACGTAAACATACTCTTCTGACAAATACTCTGAAACATTATATTGACTACAGATTCAACTGTACTTTTCAATGTATAACTTTATATATTAATATATTAGCAATGTCACAAATAAAAATACATAGAATAGAAATGATCCAAATGTGATCGAAATATAAGCATTTTCTAAATGTTTTCATTCCATTAATTATTTAAAGACCTTTTAGCAATACCCACTAAAATGTATTAGATTTTTATTGTAAACTAAGAACAAAAAGAACCACTTTCAAAACATTTATGTCAAGGAGTTCTTTTTTTTTTTTTTTTTTTGCAGCTTTTGGCCAGGGTTGGGTTTGAACCTGCCACCTCCAGCATAGGGGCCGGCACACTATTCCTTTGAGTCACGGGCACTGCCCCTTAAGGAGTTCTTTTTAGGACATGGCAGAGCTTGACTGAGAGGATGGTCATCGCACTCTTCATTACAATAGAAAAATCAGAACTGCTATAATTATCTAATGTAGGCCTTTGATTAGACAAATTGTATATGAAATGCAATATGTGATTATTTATGAGAGGCATAAATGAAGTGGGATTGCAGAACAAGGTTTATATTTGAACTCATTCTATTTAAAATTCAGATATAATATAAAGTACTAAAGGTAGTTAAACGTTAGTAATTTATGGAGTGAGATTTACAACATAAAATGTATATTTTCTCTTGTCTGCATGTTATAAATTCATCATATCCATGTTTTTGTAATCAATTTATTTCAAAAGATGGACACATTTCTCTCTGCCGTCATTTTTTCTTCCTCATTCTTTCCTTAACAAAAATAAGAAAAAAAAATGACTTTTTTTCTATACTTCTCCTTACATAATAAATTGCCAGAAATTAAACTGTCAACAAATATCAAAGGCAAAGAAAATCTTTCTGATAACAGCCTGGAAAATGTCTCTTTGGGATATTTGACATTTTGATATGATCATTGATAATTGTTGTGAAAAGCTCGGTAAATTTGTAAACCAGGTGCAAATAATGTGGCATAAAATGTTCATTATGCAAATTAAATGGTTTAATCTTCACATGTAGCTAATGTGTTTACGCTGCAATTGAAGGCATATATTTTCTTCTCACCTAGCAGAACCCAACTGCACATCCTCCTAATAGCCTGCATGTTGAGAAAACCAGTTATGTTACTACACAAAGAAGCCCAACAATGAAACACTAAATAAAATGTCATCATTGCAGTCCTGATATATAAGTAAGGCAGGAGAATAGATTTCAAAATAAAGATTTCAAGGTTTCAAGATACAATTACACAAAATTGAAGAATAGGAAACTAAAATTTAATCATAAGTAATTGAATTTCTCCCTTCAAAGTTTACAATTCGTCCAAAAACTGTAGTATAAGTCTGGTGTGGTTACAAATTTACCTACATGTAAGATCATTCAAGAAAATAAATATATTTTCTTTATTTCTCTGGTGCTGATTTTATCTTCCCTACTCTCCACTTGTTATATGGAGGGAGGGGAACTAGGGTTTCATAATGGCCATTTCTATTAACCTGTGCCCAACTAACAAGTACATTTATTGGAGGTCAGGTGCACTGGCTCAGACCTGTAATTCTAACAGTCTGGGAGGCTTAGATGGGTGGATTGCTTGAGCTCAGGAGTTCGATGCCAGCCTGAGCTAGAGTGAAGCCCCCGTTTCTACTAAAAATAGAAAAAATTAGCTGGACCTGGTGGCAGACATTTATAGTCCTAGCGACTCCCGAGGAGGCTAAGGCAAGAAGTGGCTGGCTTAAGCCCAGGAGTCGGGGTTGCTGTCAGCTAAGACACCAAAGCACTGTAACCTTGGGCAACAGACATGAGACTCCGTCTCAAAAAATAAATAAATAAATAAAATAAAATAAGGCTTATTTTCAGACCCCACATGCTTCTTTTTGATGTGTCCTCTGAGTGAATGAAGAAGTGGTATGGTTGACACGACCTTGTGGTGTAAGAGATGAAATTCACATATGCACATGTGTCTTCTGAACACTCTGTGAGACCTGTAGTGCATTGATAACATGCGTCACTGTTTAGGATGATGACCTAGAAAGGCAAATGAGTTTCATCTGGCTTTTGTGAGTTGCTGCAATGTTGGCCTCATGACTGCAGTCTTTGATTCTAGTTATTTGGATGTGATCATAAATTACTCTACCAAAAATGCCCTTCTGCTTTGACACCTTTTTGATCTCCTGCTGAAATAGGTAAGCACGTTTGGACCCTTTCATGCAATGTGCTGATCTTGAAGAACTAAAGGTAATAAGAACATAAAAGTAAAAACAGTTGCAATACACTACATAGCTCAAGTATAAATAGAACTTATGCCATCACAGTAAGTCCTCAGGCCCCAAGCTCATCTAAGTTTTCACCACCACTCAAATGGTGACACCCTCTGCTTTATTTTGCAGATTTTCCATGCAAGAGTATTGGCACTCATGTACCATTTCGATGTATCCAAAAAGCACTTTTTTTTCAGTTGTGGTTCTGTGATACTACTGCTTGAGGTTACACACCTGTGTCCTGATCATGGAAACTTAGGTAAGTGATAGGAGTCTGTTTTACTTTGTAGTCATCAAGGCCAAATGATCTACAGGAGCCAAATATGATAAATTCTGAGAAGCATTCATTGGACTCAGTGGCATATATTCCTTCAGTGACAAAAACAGTTTCCATAGGAATTACTCACATTCCTTATGGCAGGAGTGCAGAAAAGGTAAAAATTGGAAATAACAGATAAATAAAAATGTTTAAAACAGTTCATATGAAAAGATTGGAAAATATGTTTTTTTATTTTGCTTATCATCTTAGATAAAACATGAAGGTAGAGTAATAAATTTTATATAGGCAATCCCATTGAACACATTTAAAAATTTAAAGGAATAGGGAAGAACAAAGAAAAATACAGGAGAGAAAGCCTATAGTTATTGAATGGTGTTGCCAGGAGATAAATTCTAATGTGGTGTTATTACAAAAGTTAATGACATTCCTCAAAAGAAGCTTCTATTTCTGTCATGTTTCTCTGCATAAGGGGAAGATACACTGAAATAGATTCTTTGAGGAAATTGAAAAATATTTCCAATACTTGTGGCATTCAAGCAAATATAGAATGATTCATGGGCAGTATGGTACATCAGTCACAGTGACTAAATATGTGCAATCATTATTTGTCAATTAAAAATAAAATTTTAAGTATAAGTTGCAATTTTCTTAAAGTATAAGAAAGGTTACCTAGCAACATTTGAAATCTGGGTGGAGAAAGTAACACTTTTACAAAATTACAGTTTTTGTGGCACCACGTAATAGGCATGCTAATAAGGACAAGAATTTGAAGATGTTGGCAAGAGAATAATGAAAGTGATGTACTACAGAATGCAGGAAATAGGGAAAAATATAGTAGTGGGAGATTTGGGGAGGAAGCTAATCAATGTGGAAGGATAAGAGGGGTCATCGGACTGGAGTTCTTGTTGAGATTTTCAGGCAGGTATACTAGGCAGTTATCTGTGAGAACTGAAAGATGGGTTTGGATGAAAGGGTGGGAGAGTTTCTTTCAAAAAGGCAGAATCATAGGAAGTCTAGATAATTATGAAAAAGAGCAACTAAAATAGAGCCAAGGTGAAGGTCCCAGCAACAGAGAATGTTAAGAAGTCTTGTTGGAGCCTGAGTTCACTCTGTATGATTAATATGCTGCATTTGAGGTAAAGAAAAAGGTAAAGTTAGGTGGCAAAACCTTAAATTAATGGCAAAGTGTGGCCAAGAAATCTATTGATAGGGGTAAAAAGAAGGACTAGTGGATAGTATAAACATAACACAGTGAGAAGAAAAACGGTGAACAGGAAAAAGCGAACAAACCCCAAAGCAACAACTTCAAGTCAAAATCCAGCTTATTCTTCTGATGATTAAATGGTACAGTGCTGCTTTAGGAATAGACATGTGGCTGGAATAACTTTACTTCAGAACTTAATTATAAAATGACTAATTTGATAAACAAGTTTCAAACATCAATACCAAATGAATGTGATTTATTACCTGGAGAACTCACCCAAATATGTTTTCTGCTAAAATGTGACTGAAACTTTACTTCAATATAGTTAAGATAACTGCTAAATAATCTTTAACCTGGGCTATAGTTAAAGAAAATTTAATGTAAATAACTCTATGAACATAAAATCATTGTTAAATGTACTGAATCTTTCTTGACTAGGTATTTATCAGTGTCCCTTGAGATCTCTCGTCTCTCAAAGAAAACTTTGGGATCAAAAGTGAATATTTTGACATAACAAATATATCCTTGTAGCAATAATGGCCCCAGGACCTGTACCTATCAAGAGTCTCCAGGGAACTTTCTTTACTCTGTTTCTTTATCGAATACAAGAAATTCTAGTTCATCCTTCAGTGCTTTGGAAAACTTTGAGAAAATAAGCATGAAAAAATATCACGTGTTTAAAACTAAATATTAGATTCTAGTCATCAAGTTTCTATTTCCTTATGATGTTTTGTCTTAAGAAACAACCTTTCTCCTTCTATTTATATTTTCTACCCAGTCACCTTCCAGATTTTTCCCAAAATGAGTTTTAGAGTGTGATGAACAAAATGTAAGAAACATATATGGAAGTGCTATGCTTATTATCCCTATTGTATTTGTAGGCGGGGATAAGTTCAAATCCTTATGTTGTTAAAAACAAAAATTCCCACTTTAACACTCCTCGGAGTGACAGATTACAGCATGGCGATTTACATGTTGGCAGGATCGAAGTGAGCTGAATGCCAGGTGCATGGATGTGGCTTTCTCTCTCTTCCTTTCCATACCACTGTGGTGCTGTAAAGCACAGCCTCATCTAGGAGATGAGATCCAGGCATGCTTTCAGCCCTCTCCTTTCTGTCTTGCACATATGCTGTATAAGCATAATGGGCCCCACGGTGAGCACCCTGTGTGCCGGCCCAGCTGTCTCCTGTTTCTCCCCGTCCCATCTGGCAGCCTGCAGGAGACTAAGCAGCAGTCTAGCAACCTGAGCCAGATCATTACCAGGCACGTGGGACAAGGCACCAGCCTTGAGCTCTTCTGTTGCCTTTCTCTCATTGAATGCACTCTCCTGTAATTCTCTGCATTGTTTTAGTGTGAAGTTATTCAGTACAACTTAGCTTATCAAAACCGCATTGCAGCCTATAATTCAGTTCAGCTTCCCAAAACTCTGGACTTTGGCATCAATATAGATTTTTTATAAAACTATTCCTTTTTTTCATTTTTTGTTGTCCTTTGTGGCTATATCACCTTCAGATACCATGACCAAAGGTCCCTGAGTTCGAAGTCAGTGGCACAAACGTGTCAGTACAGATATGAGCATTACAGCTGGAGCAGGATCCTAAATAAGCCAGCTATGGCATTAATGAATTCTTTAGTTGCTGAATGAAAGAGATTTCTTTGGATCAGCATGGTCTCTTTAAGGGTAGGGGGACTCAATTCAACAGGATTTTACCCTTCAGTCATTGCCGACCAGTATAGCTGTACGGTATGTTCCAAATAAGCGAAAACCTTGACTTAGGATAAGTTTTCTTTGCATTCCACTCCATCACTGTCAATAATAAAATATTAATAGTAGTATTTTAATAATATCAATGAATCACGATTATATCTAACATTCAAAATACTGTGTTCACTTCTTTAGGAGACAGTACTGTGACTCCAGATCTGATTGCTTGTTTCGATTGGTTAAGGAAGTTAGTAGTGAATGCACTTAGGTTAGTATGAATACACAGCAGAGTTACAGTAGCAGTTTTTCTGTCCTTCCCAATGTTCATTTTACAATGTGGCTACTTACCCTTGATAGTCTTTGTTACTCTGGATCAAAGAGCATCTTAGTAAATTTTCATATCGGTGCAAGTGCTAAACTAATTGTTTGATGTTTGAATCAGTTCACATTTTTGTGCCTAGAAAAATCCATAGATTTAATCTTTCATCTCACTCTTTCAAAAATGTTGGGGATCTTCCACATATTGAAAATATCTAGGTATCTGATACAGCCCGAACAAATTTAACAATCAGAGCCTGGCCTCCTGTATTTCTGTAAGCTCACCCACCAAGACATGCAATATTACATGAAGCTGTAGCCTGTGCAAATGTCATACCTTTTTTGCAGACCTTCTCTGTTTCTCCTTCTTTCTCTGTCACACACACACACACACACACACACACACACACACACACAGAAGCTAAATAAAAGGATACCTTTGACTGGGGTCTAATGTAGTCCAAAATTCTAAAACAAGGTTGATTCCTTTTACTAGCAATTCTAACCAAATTGAATGAGAGCAAGCAACTACTTATTTCAATCTATTCTTTGTTTTCTATCCAGATTCTAAGGACTACTCAGAAATTAAAACACAAAGAACAAAAGAAAGAAAAGCTTTCTAAAGCTGGCATTTATATTTAAAATAAACCTTTCATCCCACAATATCCAAGGATTTTGAGGCCCCTAGATTTCATTATTTACTGTTTAAATTCTTTATAAATATATGTTCCACTCTGCTCCACATAATTTGTCAAACTATACTCATGTTTCCTTTATGCAAAATTGCTTCCACAGTAGATGCACTTCCTTCCACACAAGAAAGAGAAATGAAAATGAAACATCATGCTAATAGTGATGGGTGCTTCATTTGAAAGTTAAATGGATCTGCTTATGAATTTCTGTAACCCTTTCAGATGAAGTTATGGCTGTTGAGCTCTTGAAGTTTAGTTTTATGTTTTCCTGATTTAATTCTGTACAGGAAAGGAACCATGTAATGAACTTCCTCACAACAGTAAATGGAGTAGGGAAATAGGTCTAGATTTGTCATGAGGTATCAGAATGCCTTGATATTGGTCCTTCATGAGTGCTCATGATGGCAACTAGCACCTACACTAGACTTTCCCTGTCTCTGCTATGTTGCAGAAATGAAAATGGGTCTCAATGCTTCTTCCTAAAAAGTATTTACCTTAATTCCTTTAAATTAAATCCCCAGACCATGCCTGCTTTACACTTTTACAAGTTGACTGTCCAGGGGCAGATATGGGTCAATAATGACAAAACTAGAAAGATGAATTATTTAGAATATTTTGGAATATTGAACTTTCTAATATATAAAATGAATGATACTAAATATGAACTTGTCAAACCTATTTGATCAAGATATATTGAATGGGTTGGGTCCTATGGCTCATGCCTGTCATCCTAGAACTTTGAGAGGATGAGGCAGGAGGATCACTTGAGCGCAGAAGTTAAAACCAGCTTGAAAAAAGAACGAGATCCTGTCTCTACCGAAAACAGAAAAATTAGCCAGGAATGGTGGTAGGTACCTGTAATCCCAGCTACTTGGGAGGCTGAAAATCACTAAAACCCAGGAGTTTGAGGTTTCTGTGATCTAGGCTGAGGCCGTGACCCTCCAGTCTGGGCCAATACAGCAAGACTATGTCTCAAAAAAAAATCTCCCACACAAACAAACAAACAAACAATTGAATGAACCAGCGGGTGCTCTGTATAATGCAGCCTTTGCATTTAAAATTTTCTCTTAATCTCTGATTGATTGGCTCCTAACTTTCTGTCCACATAGGTCATGTATTCCAGTTGTGTCACTTGATTCCGCTAGCAAATATTAGCAAAGATGTTCTACTAACTTGTGGCACATACTGAATAATTATTGAAAGTTTTGAGATACACAAAAATCAAGAATCATGAAATCCCTGTGGAAGGAAACTAATAAAGCCCTCCCAGTACCAACAATGAGCCAAGCAAGTTGAAACTTGGATGGCTGAAGCAGAAAGGATGTTGTTGACTATGATTTCTTGGAAGTGAAATAATGTGTCATACTATAGTCTGTCTCAAAACTTCCACTGTGACCTATGTACATAGGTTCAATGGATTAAAAAATAATTATTCTTTTATTTTTTCTTTTTACTCCACTATTTATCATCAATTGTCTAAGGTTTCGCTATTTTAATATCTTGTCCACATTTTCAAAGTCCAGTCACTCTACCTCAGCTTCTGCCCTGTCCATAGTGGTTATAATTACTGGTGATTTTTCAACTCTAGTTTAGAAACAGTTGTCTGGCTCTGTTAACAATGGTGCTTCTCCACATGCATTGTCATAAAAAATCTAAGTCATTCTGGTTCAACTTGTTCTCTTGCTTATACTTTGCAAAACACTGACCTAGACGTGCTCATCCCCAAGATTTCCCTCACTATATCACTGTTAAAATACAATACTACAGTCTTGGCCACACTCTCCTAACATTTTATCTCTTTTCTTCTCACTTCCATTCATGAATTCCAGACTCTATAGAATTATGCTCTCCTGATTCCTCAATATTTATTAGGTTATAGATCTGCTAAATTTTCATGTTTTCTGCGTCTGTGATTTACACACAAATATTTTCTCTTACCAGCATCCTAATTCCCTGTCACGCCTTCCTTCAGCTACAGAGACCTCCTAAAATAAAGATAAACATAAAAAGAAAAAAATAAACTTGAATGGCTATCAAAATCCTACATCTGCATTACTGCAATTAGTAGAACTCATTCAGTTAGTTGGTCGTCAATAAAATTTCTGGATTTTAAGCTAGGCAATCTCCTCAGTACCATCACCTCCTTTCTCTACTTGACACAGTTCCCAAACACTATTCCAAAAGCAAAGGTTAATAATAGAAATACAAATTGCATTCCATAAGTAAATTTTGTTGCTTCCTTTCCCTGCAAGAAAACTAGGGGCCGTCTTGCACAATTTCCCACAAATGCTGCCTCTGTGATACAAACATAGAAATATCAGCATACAGACTGTGCTTACCTACTCATTAACTGAAACAATTGGTCCCTTTCCTACTAAGCTAAGCTGCTGCTGTTCTCTCTTCCTGAGGATGTAGCTTAAGAACTCCCTCCGTTGAACACTTCCTAGCCTTGGCCTGCTGGTGGACGTGTGGGCACTTAAAGTTAGAGCCATATCTTGATCTGCTTGCATTGCTAGAAATAACAATTTAATAAGCTCAAAACCAATTTTCCATTGTTTATTAAAATTAGGTTAGGAATTTAATTAAGAAAATGATTGCAGATGATGGGTAAAAGAGGAAAGAAACAAGAGAGAAGTGGATCTGAGGAAAGCAGGTACACATTCTCAATACTGAGAATTTCAATCCTGAATCCTGGACGGAGAAACTGTCTTCCTAGAGCTTCACCCCCCTCCCAATGCAACTGGCTCAGAGGTCACTGAGTCTGAGAGACCAGGCTCACTGCCCTGTCAGGAGAGTGAGTGGTTTTGGGAGGGGTGCTGAACTCCGTGGAGACAGGGCAGGCACCTACACCTTATTAAGAGAGAAAAGGTCTCTCAGAGAGCTAAGGAGGAAAATGCCCCCTTTCTTCTGGCTTCGTGGCAGCAGCACCAGCTCGTCTGCCCATGAGTCTTCCCAGGGGCTGAATTGCCACTCCCGAGATGTGTATGCATGGTCTGATTGGGGTCTGCTTTGACAGCTTGCTCCTGGACTGTGTCCCTGTCCAATGCTGTTTGTGTTTAGAGTAATAAAACTAAGAGGTAAATCAGTTTAATGAACAGGATTAAAGACATAGTTTGGTTAGAAAATGCAAGCCCAGCAAGAACCATGAGGTATGAGTTTAGCCTTCCTCTGTTAGATTGATGATTAAAATTGTGATGTGTTTAATGAAAATGGAACTAGCCTGGAGTAAGGGGCTTCCGCCGTTTCTCCTGCTTGAAGGCTGACAGTCTCCTGGCCCAGCTTCTTAAAAAACTTTTTTCTTGTGTCTTCACTCTTCATTTTTCCCTCATCCTCTTATTACTGCCAGTTGTGGGAAAGAATTCACAGTGTAGTTTGGGGCTGGTTCCCAACATAGCCAGTAATATACATTTAATTTTCCCATTTTACAAAAACTTTCATGAACTTTGTTTACCTCTAGTTACTCCAGTATTTTAAAACTTCTTTTAAATTGTGGGAAAAGAGTTCTTCTTCCACCAACTTACGCTGATTATTATTCAACCCTGTTACTTATTTTCTATTCCCACACTTCCTCTATGTCCTCTCCATAATGGACAGTTTGCTTCGCCTTGTTCTCTTTGTATGCACATATTATCTTTCGCAGAATTTCCCATCTTGTCAAAACCCCAAGCTAAAACAGTGCACCTTTTATGCCTGTATTCAACAAAATAATGCATTTCAATTCTTGCTATGTTATCTGTAATTTAGATTTTCATCTTATAGACAATAACTGCATATATTGAATCACTTTTTTCTAGTCTTTTTATTTTATAATTTTTGTCTCTTTACACATTTGCATTTGCGCTCTTGCACAGGGTAACTACAGAATATTTTATAGTTCAGGATATTCTTTTATTTTGTCCTAAATATTTTTTTTAAATGAAGCAACAGTTTTATTCAAGTTGTCAAATAGCTATTTAATCTTATTATGCCTAGAGAGCTTTTATAAATTTTCTGATCCTGAATTAACATTACGTCTGCAAGAATTAATTTATCTATCTTCTCAGTTTAATGTCTCTCCAATTTGTTCTTTCTGTTGATATTTAGCGTACTAAATGATTATTTATAAATAGGTATTTTTTTCTGCCAAAGTTGATAGGAGGATTCAGTAATCACTTTTGTTTCCTTTTCCTTTTATTTTTATAACAGTTTTTGGTTGACATAAAATAGAGAAAATAGTACAGCGAGGTTCAAAGTACTCCCCCTCCCTGCTCAGTCTGTAATATTACTAAAATCTTATGTTAGTGTGCTACATTTGTTACGATTGATAAACCTAAACTGATACATTATTATTAACTAAAGTCAAGTTTACATGAGGGTTTACTCTTTGTGCTGTATAATTTTGTGAAGTTTGACAAACGGATAAGTTCATGTTCTCACAATGACGGAATCATACAGAAGAGTTTCTCTTCCCTCGTAATACCTAATGCTTCTCCTGTCACCCTTCCTCCTTCTCCCAACCCTCTGGCAACCACTGAACTTTTTTGCTCTGTCTACATCTTTGCCTTTGTCAGAATATCCTGTAGTTGCAATAATACAATACGTAGCCTTCTCACACTGACTTCTCTCCCTAAGCAATGTGCATTTAAGAGCCCTCCGTGCCCATATGTGGCTTAGCAGCTCATTTGTTTTCTGAATGAGTCATAGTCTCTTATAAGGTTGCACCTCAGTCTGTTTATGCATTCGCCCTCGGAAGGTCATTGGCCCTCGGAAGGACATGTTAGTTGCTTCAAGTTTTGGGAGATTTTGATAAAGCTAATATAAATATTCATTTGCAGGTATTTCTATAGACATAACCTTTCAAGTCATTTGTGTAAAGAAGTAGGAGCATAATTACTAGATCGTGAACGAATGGAGATTACGTTTAGCTTTGAAAGAAACTGAGGAACTTTCTTCCAAAGTCGTTGTGCTAGTTTACCACTTTTTAATACCCATATCTCAAGTAGACCTTAAATATTTTTTGAGGTGAATAACACTAATTAATGTACCTTACTTTAAGAACATGTATGTTCACATACTTAAATATACTTTTATGACATTGCCATGTTTTTAAACCTAAGTTTCCATTTAGAGGTTATGTGTATTTTTAGGCTTTTTAGGTGTATTTCAGAATCATCATGTGGTAAGGTCACACCCGATTTATTAGTGCTCCTACTTTTTAGCTTAGAAATGGTAGGTTTTGACTGAGGTATCTTGGAGGATTTCAGAGAAGGGTTTAGGAAGAAGGAAATTAGAAAATAAATCACAACCAGTTTCTGTAGAAAGTGAATTGCCATGCAAAAACCTGCTGTGGAGTATTCAGCTTTGTCCCATGAGTCCAGCCTGGTAGAGCCCAGCTGATTGACGGTGGTCAGGCCTGAAAGGTCACACACACATGGGATTGTAGCCAGGGCCCGGGGCTGAACTGTTCAGTTCTCTCATGTCCTTTCAGAGTCAGTTCATAGATCTGCCCATCTCCCAACATCCTGCAACCAAGGTGAATATTTTTCTTCACTGTAGATTAGCTCTGCTTTTCTTTTCCAGAATTTACTATGAAGATAATGATAAAGCCAATCACTATAGATAACATATAATTACAAAAGGATGAGTAGAAATGAAATAAGCTAAGTTTATGTATAAGTGAAAATAAATGGGATCTTGACCTCTGGTTGAGTAATTCACCTTATATGAATAGCAAGACTGAGGGACCAGCCAGTGTTGAAAAGTTCTACCAAGGAAATTCATGTCATCTGAGATTGTCACCCAGATTATCTCTTTGCACATTCAGTATGTTATATTTTATAAATGATTTTCTAATTGCAATCCATCTTCTTGCATACTACTCAGTAACTATTACTATTTTAGCATCCAGCCTTAAAATGAGCAAGGTTAATAGAGAAATGACTATTAGAGCCACAAGATAGAGAAGAACATTTAATTCTTAACATATCAAGACCATTAGAAAAGGGAAATACCCCAGAAAAAACTGATCACATGAAAGAAAGCAGTAAACATGTTTAAGTATTGAGTTAACATATATAATTTACATACCTAAGTAGTTAGCAATGATACAGGTGTCGAAACATCAGTACTCAATATGAATAAAAAATCACCATCTTTATATGCAATTTATGGATGTGTAAATCGATACAAAATTTACAAGAATATTTACTGTGTGTGTATATGAAAAATATATATATGTGTTATGTATGTATATGTGTGTGTTTTTCCCTTTTGATTCAGCAATTTCACATTTGAGATTTATCATACAGGAAAAAACAAAAGGTATGTTCCTGTATTTACCTGCAGGAATTTTTACACACATGCACATTTTAATTAGTTACACAACTGAAAATCTCTGCTGAATTCAACAATAAAAATAGAGTTAATCATTTGATAATACAGGTAGCTACGTGATGAATAGATCTTTGCATTATATTATTGATTGCAAAAAATTTAAAAATGTATGACACAAGTTCATTTATATCAATGTAAATATAGAAGAGATTTGAAATGTTGTAGCCAAATATTTACAATTACTTTCTCTTAATTGGTGGAATTATACGTAATTTTAGATGTTTTCTCTCTTTTAATTTTTCTTTTTTTTAAATCAGGGTGTCTAAATTTTTCTTAGCATTACTTTGGAAATATGAAAAAAGTAATTTGCGTTTATAATAGGTTGTAGCTTGTTTCCACCCATGTTTTAGTTGTTATTTTATATTGTAACTATTAGATAAAGCCCTTTGAGACTCCAATGTAATATAGCAGAACAATTTTGCAACTGATCTTCACAGTGATATACTCTCTCTGGATATCATGTTTTATTGCTTTAATAGCTTAATGTCAACTATTTTTCATAAGAAAAGATCTATCTTGGGCATTTCAATCACTTTGTGTAAAAGGAAAAGCGTATTTTGTTCTGAAGGATTGAAATAAATACTTGGCTTTATATAAGATCGTAAATGTGTTAACTTTTATTTTTTGTTTTTATGCAAAAAAATACCAGGACGTGCAGTAAGAAGAGTGAAGTAATAAATAAGTAGTAATGGACACAATAGTAGAAAATGTGAATGTATTATTTGAAGCAGATTAATATACCTAGTAGTGACAGTGTCCAAATGAGCAAAACTTGGTTTTAAATTTCTCCACCTTTCCACTTGACAATTATGTGATCTTAAAATGATCACTTAACATATCAATGACCCAGAATAACCTCCCCAAAATACAAATCATCCTACCTTCTTCATAGGATAAGAATGACTCTTAAATGAGAGTTATATAACAACTGATACTTTATAAGAATTCAATTAACTAATTAATTTATTTATTTCTTTATTGAAGATGGAGTCTTGCTTCGTTGCCTGGGCTAGAGTACGGTGGTATCAGCATAGTTCACTGTGACTCAGAATCCTAGGCTTAAATGATTTTCCTGCCTCAGCCTCCTGACTAAATGGGACTATGGGCATGTGTCATTATGCCCCGATAGTTTAAAGGTTTTTTCCAGAGATAAAATCCTACTATGTTGCTTAGGCTGATCTAAAACTCCTGTGCTTAAGTTATCCTTTCTGCTTGGCCTCCCAAACTACTGTGATTATAGGTGTGAGCCACCATGCCTGGCCAAGGATGCATTTATTATTAGCTATTATTAGTCTTTCTTAAATTGTTAGACCAGAAAGCATATAATATCAGGTAGTAATATGTTCCATGAAGAAAATATACAAGGGGAGATGAAGTAGGGTACTTCAGACTGAGGAGCCAAAAAAGAGTTATCTGATAAATTTGCATTTGAGAGATGGATTAGTTTTCTACTGCTATGTAAAGAATTCACAAAATCTTAAAGGCTTAAAGCAAAATCTATTTTTTGTTAGTAGTTTTTGTTGGTTAGGCATCTGAGCATGGCTTAGATGAGTCCTCTGCTAATGGTCTTAACAGGCTGAAACTGAGCCCTTAGCTAGCTATGCTTTTATCTGGTACTTGGGTGTTGTTCTTAGTTCATTTACATGGTTAGCAGAATTAGTTCTTTTGCTGTTAAGATGGGTCACCATTTTCTTTCTGCTGAGGGTCTCTCAGTTCATGAAGAGTACACTCAGGCCCTAACAACATTGGCCTATAATGCCCTGGCAGCTTACTTCTTCAAAGTTGCCATGAGAATCTCTCCCCAATCTGCTAAAATGAACACTTCTTAAGTTTTTTTTTTTTTTTTTTGCAGTTTTTGGCCTGGGGTCAGGTCTGAACCTGCCACCTCTGGTATATGGGGCTGGCGCCCTACTCCTTGAGCCACAGGCACCACCCCTTAAGTTTTTTTCTTAGAGACAGTTTCAGTTTGTCACCCTTGGTAGAGTGCTGTGGCGGTACAGCTCACAGCAACCTCCAGCTCCTGGGTTTAGGCAATTCTCTTGCCTCAATCTCCCGAGAAGCTTGGACTACAGGTGCCTGCCACAACGCCTGGCTATTTTTTTGTTGCAGTTTGGCAGGGGCCAGGATTGACCCTGCCACTCTTGGTACATGGGGGCAGTGCCCTACTCACTGTGCCACAGGCATGCCAACTCCTTAACTTTTTATTTCCGGTTAATACAAGGCTACATATGATTGGGTTACATCATTTGTGTTTGTAAGGTAAGGCCCAAAGTCTGAGTTTTAGTTGAGTCCTTCACCCAGGTGGTGTACACCTACATCGTACCTGGGAGGTGGGAGCGTACAGAGCCCCCTTACCCCTTGTGTTTTTCTCTATTGTCTGCCTGAAGTTGTTAACTTACTAGTTTCAGATTAGTACTGAGTATGTGGGATATACTTGCTTTTCTATTCTAAAGATACTTTACTTAGAGAATGTTCTCCAAATACAAAAGGTATAAAGGTTCCATCTTTTTATGGCTGGACAGTATTCCAAGGTATGTATACACCACAGGCTATGAATCCACTCATGATGTGCACTTGGGTTGTTTCCACATCTTTGCATTTTGAATTGAGCTACTGTAAACATTTTAGTACAAATGTTCTTGTGATAAAACAATTTATTTTTTCTTTTGGTTAAATATATAGTACTAGGATTGTGGGATCAAACGAGAGGTCTCCTTTTGGTTCTTTGAGGATTCCACACTTCTTTCCAAAAAGACTGCACTAGTTTTCAATCCCACCAGTAGTGTGAAAGGGTACTCCTCTCTTGCACTCCCTCCAGCATCTGCAGCTGTGGGACATTAAATAATGAAACACAATCAAAAAATAACAATCCCACCATTTTCGCAATTCCTGTGCACACTACAGAAGAAAGAATTGTAAAAGACTAGTACTTGAAGGCAGAAATCTTGGACTCTAAGTTAAAGAATGCATACCACTCTTGAGAATTCAGGGGTATATTGTACTCCGTAAATATACATAATGTTTATTTGTTAATTGAAAATATGTTAATAAAGAATTGCTTTGTTTTCACATTTGAAATAAAATCACAAAGCAACAAAATATCTCTCCTGATAATGCCCTAGAAGTAAACCTCAGTTTATACCCGAGGTTAAACTGTAGTTAAGGGAAGAAAAAAGTGCATGCAGAGTTAGTTAGCATGCAGTTGAAGGGAGGTGAGGGCCATCTAACAATGTTTAGGCCACCAGCAAAGGAATGTGAGACTACAGATATGTTTCCTTCATTTATTCATACAAAAGGACTGTTTTCCAGTCCTGTATGTCCTAAAATATAAAGTTCGTGGTTCTGTATGTTGTGTACTAGCTGTTGGTAGAATCTTTTCTCAAAGATAAGTTGTGGACCAGGCTGATGACCGTAGTACTTGGTGTAATTTTTCATTTTTCAGAATATTATTCATTGCAAGAGCACTACACTGAACTGCTACTTCTAACTCTAAAATACGGCTCTGTAACATTCTAAACTCATGTAAAAATAAAAGTTAAAGCTTTCAACATAAACTACAGTGAGGGCTCATGCACAGTTGCCCCTGCTTGGAGTAATTTACAATGAACTCCTCCCAGAGAACAATGTGTCACGTGCAACTTTCTCAGTCTGCTACTCTTTCCTTCTTTCTTCACTTTTCTCTCTTGAAGTTGCTGTATCTGAATGGCTTATAAGGGCTAACGGTAGCAGCTGAGTTGCTTGATTTGGTTTTACCTTCAAAAGAAACATCCAGTGTAATACAAGATATCTGGCCTCTTATTTCAATGCAATTTCTCAACAGAGGGACTTTCTTTCCTACAAAGGATTTATTTCATGAACTGAGTAATAAATCAGCCAACAGATCAACACTCATTTCACATCATTTAGCTCAATTAGCCTTATTAATAGTTTTCTACACCCACAGCTCCTCACACATATTAGTAGGCTGACTCCCAGTTTGAATGGTAGGGTTGTATTTTCAGCATTTTACAGAACATTTTGCAATAGTTATATATGGATGTGTTGGTCACTCCGCAAGCTGGAATCTTTTCTCAATGTTATAATATCATTTACTAGAAGTACTAATTTATTCAAATTGCAATGAGACAAGAGACATTGCCTACTGTAAATACCAAACTTAGCTTAATTATGTCCCTCAGGAGGGCTGGAACTTTTGATTCTGCCAGTGATAGAACTCAGCATTTCTCTAGAGAGTAGACCATTCAGAAGCTCCCATGAGCCTACCTCAGGTGGATTAGCAAAATGAAAGAAAATGACTTTTATCCCTTGCACGTTTTAAAAATGTAAAGAGGATGCTGACATTTTAGTTCTGAATGTTATCCAGTCTGTCAATGTTCTGACTTTAATGTATTCAATATTCCAAGAAAATACTTTTTGGGGTCTGGCACCTGAAATAACTGATTTCTTGAATTTATATGTTGATGCTGTGTCGCACAAATCATAATTACACTATTTTCAAGTAAATAGTTGTACTGACTGGTGTGTGTTCACTACCCTTTAAATTTTCAAAGAAAATATTTCTGAGCAGGTGAATAGTGCTGCTTAGTTCTAATGACAGTTTGAACCTAATCATGTATTTTGCAAGCTCTTCTGTTGCCTATGGATACAAGACTCTAGGAAGTCATCAAAAAAAAATACAGTAATGTCTCAGGATATAAAATCATTGTCCACAAGTCAGCTGCCTTCCTATATGGCAACAACAGTCAAGATGAGAGGTTAACTAAGGAAACAACTCCCTTCACCATAGCCCCAAAGAAAATGCAATACTTAGGAATATACATAATGAAAGAAGTGAAAGACCACTATAAAGAAAATTATGAAACCCTAAGAAAGGAAATAACGGAGGACTTTAACAAGTGGAAGAACATACCATGCTCATGGCTGGGAAGAATCAACATTGTTAACATGTCTATACTTCCCAGAGTAATTTACCCATTAAACGTCATCTCTATTAAAATACCAACATCCTACTTTCAAGACCTGGAAATAATGATTCTGTGTTTTGTATGGAACCAGAAAAAAAATCCATACAGCTAAGGCAGTTCTTAGTAATAAAAACTGGAGGTATCACCATACCTGATTTTAGGCTGTATTACAAGGCCATAGTGGTCAAGACAGTATGGTACTGGCACAAAAATAGAGGAATAGATACTTGAAATCGTGTAGAAAACCTGGAAATGAAACCAACCACTTACAGCTGTCTAGTCTTCGATAAATCAAACAAGAGTGCTTGCTCACTGTGGGAAAGACTCCCTGTTCAATAAATGGTGCTAGAAGAATTGGATATCTGTATGTAAAAGACTGAAACTGCATTTATCAAGTTTTTCAATACATATTTTTTATATTCAGTCCATTTGAATATAAATCTATGTTACATTTTATATCATTTTCTCAGCTATATCTTCAGGTTCATCAATTTGTATTTACTTGTAGTTATATTTTCAGTTTGTATTTGTAGAAACTTTTATTTTTTTACTCATAGGAGAGTTCTCTGTTTTTTCAAACATCATTGGTTTTTATTCTTTATAATTTTTTTTATAAACAACTTTAAAAATACCATTTTTTATTATTTATGTATCTTTATTTTCTAGTTTGCTTATGTTGTTGTTTTGTCATTGTTAACTTTAGTTCTTGAGTTGGTCAGTACTGTTTGTTGCATCCTCTGACTTACAGTGGTTTGTTTCCTTGTGTATTTATTACTTTTTTCCTTTTCTTTAATTTCAGTTTATTATATCATACAAAAAATTAGATTACATTGTTTGCATTTGTTAGATAAACTCCATGCTGTAGTTAAGCCCTTTTTATGTATTTAATAATTTCAATTATAAATTAATTTTAAGCATCAATTACTTTTTCACTCCATGAAATTCTCTGATAGGATATTGTTGAATTTTCTCCCCATGGAGATTGTATGTTGGTGCTATCTGTATGTCACTTTCTCGTCATCTGTCTGACTCAGTGGGTAGAGTGATCTATGTCAGCCTTTCATTGGACTTGTCCTTGGAGGGCCTTTTCTCCTATCTTTGTGTGGTGTTAATTAATAACCATACAATGGCCTCTAAGTATGGAAGAGAAAGGAAGAGAAGGATATCTCTCACTTTCAATCAAATGCAAGAAATGATTAAACTTAGTGAGGACAGCACATCAGAAACTGAAGGCTAGAAGCTGCTTTCTTGACCCAAATGAGTAGCCAAGTTGTGAATAGAAAGGAAAAGTCCTGGAAGAAAATTAAAAGTGCTACTTAGTGAATACACAATATGATATGAAAGTGAAAAAATGGCCTTATTGCAGCTATGCTCATATGGAGAAAGTTTTAACAGTGCAGACAGAAGATCATACCAGCCACAACATTTCCGTAAACCAAAGCCTAATCCAGATCAAGGCCCTAACTCTCTTCACTTCTATGAAGACTGAGAAAAATGAGGAAGATGCAGAAGGAAAGTTTGAAGTAGAACTATCAGATGTTGGAGGTTTGAAGTGGAACTATCATGAGGTTCCAGGAAAGAATTCATCTCCAGAACATAAAAGTGAAATGTGAAGCAGCAAGTGGAGATGTGGAGGCAGCAAGTGAAGATGAGGAGGCAGGAAGTGGAAATGAGGAGGCAGGAAGTGGAGATGAGAAGGCAGGAAGTGGACATGTGGAGGCAGCAAGTGGAGTTGTGGAGGCAGCAAGTGGAGATGTGGAGGCAGCCAGTGGAGATGAGAAAGCAGCAAGTGGAGGTGTGAAATCTGCAAGTGGAGATGAGGAGGCAGCAAGTGGAGATGTGGAGGCAGCAAGTGGAGATGAGGAGGCAGCAAGTGGAGATGTGGAGGCTGCAGCAAGTTATCCAGGTGATGGAGCTGGCACCATGGATGACGGTGGCTATGGAATGTATTTTCAGTGTAGACTAAACAACTTTCTATTGAAAGGTGGTGCCATCTAAGAATTTCATCACTAGGAGAATTTAATGCCAATACTTGGTTTAAAAGCTGCAAAGGATAGACTGAATGTCTTGATAAAGGCTAAATATCTGGTGATTTTAAGCTAAAACTAATACTCATTTACCTTTGTTAAATTGTAGGCCCTTAAGAATTAGGCTAAATCTATCCTGCCTGTGTTCTATAAATGGAGAAAAGCCAGGATGACAGCACATTTACAGAATGGTTTCCTGGGTATTTTAAGCCAACTGTTGAAAGCTACTGCTCAGAAGAAAATATTCTTTTCAAAATATTAGTGCTAACACAATGAGCCTCGTCCTCCAAGAATTCTTACAAAGATGTAAAAAGAGATTAATTTTATTCTCACGTTTACTAACACATCAACCATTCTATAGCCTGTAGATCAAGAAATAATTTTTGACTTCATGTCTTAATTTTATTTTTAATTTCAGGTTAATTATTTAAGAAATACATTTTAGGAGGGGAGGAGCCAAGATGGCGGTCTGTAGCCAGCTTTCTGCAGACGCTCCTGTCCAGAAGGAGAGTTAAAGGACAGAAATTTAGCAAGAAAGCCAACGGTTTGGAGCTGAGTCAAGAGACAAGGTCGAGGAACGCACAT
>CAUYON010009460.1:0-20247 GCA_963573935.1 Arctocebus calabarensis | reverse complement strand
AGTGATCAAGGAAATGCCATGAAGGATATCTGTAACAGTATGATCAAAATATTTCTGAATGTATATGAATCGTGCCCTGTGATTGCACCAATGTACATAATTATGATTCAATAAAATTATTAAAAAAAAAAAAAAAGAAAGAATGGAAACGTTAGCAGGTGGGAGGTGAGACCAGTTCACTGTGGAACAGTTCCAGGGAAGATATGGTAAAAGCTCAATGCAAGTTAATGTCAACTTAATCTTCTTATCACAGGATCAAATAGTAAAGTGTTCAGACAATTATGTTCAACCACACAATTAACATTAATCTATCACAAGCACATACCTCAGAAACATCAGGCTTGGAGGAGTCATCAAAGGCATTCCTACAATTCCGCATGTCATGGTTTAATGTCTACTTTAGGATGTTAGGTTGCAGAACCCAATTCCTAGGTTAAATAATGACTGCCTGAATTTACTATCCACATTTCCAAAGAAAATACATAAATCTGGTTAATAATTTTTGAAAAATCCCTTTACTATATTAGTTTAGATAGCCTTGCTCCATCCATCTCTTGACAATGAGACTGAATCCCATTATACCATAGGCTGTCCCAAAAGTCATCCTACATAGGGAAAAATGGGAAGTCGTAGCTAAATGAACCTTTATTTACAAAATATCTGTTAAAAATTTTACATAATATTCTTTATGTATTGGCCATCTCTTCCTACATATATGAAATCTTCTCTCCCAGTCACAGTGAACACATTCCAAGATATCTGTTGTTATGCAAGATTTTTAAATTTCTGCACTTTATCAGCAAATTATCTACACAAAGACTCAGAGCCCAATACCAATTTCAGTCTATTGTGCTATTGCCTTCTTCACTTGGTTTAGAGTGGATGACTATTACACACCATTTGAGACTTCAAAACCTAGAGCTCCTTTCACATAAAGAAATAAAACCTAAAGTCTGTTTTATTCAAGGCTCTGTCAGTTGCTGAGAAAGCTAAGGGAATAATATAAGGATCACCATAGTCATTTCACTCCCGGTGAAGTAATAGGCAACCATCATCTAACAATAGGCCGCTGGGGTTTGACTGTGAATGGCTTGCTGAGATGGTCAAGCCAGGTCAATATCTTTATTGATGGGTCAACTCCAATGGTGTTAGATTGCATGAGTCTATTAAGATTCAACAAGATAATTACTCTTTACTCTTTATTAAAGTAAAAGTCTTCTTTTTCAACCTTCCCTTCTCTTAACTACACATTCTCTCCTAATAAAGCACTTACATGTTACTCAGGAACAAATGTCTATTTAATTCTTTCCACTACTAACCTTTATGACAACTACGGATGTTTGACAATGTGTAATCTAAACATATCAGCAGAGCTTAGCATATTTCCCCCCAAGAAGCAATTGGTGAAAGTGGAAAGGAAACATACTTCTCAGCAGTCAATCTGTACCTAACGGCCAGTATCTCTCCCTCCCTTTTCTTCTTCCTCTTACAATTTAAAATGAAGTATATACCTACTTTGGACAATCTGTGAAGAAATATAGAAAAATAGAAAGACTAAGAAAAATTGATCTATAAGTACAGGTTCAGAACAGCTTCATAGAGTATTTTTTTCTATGAATAAAATTTTTAAGTTTTGTTGGGATTTTTTCTTTGTCTTGTTTTCAGTGTGTGTAAACCATTATGATCTGAACTAACTTATTTCAGTCAAGAATTTTTTTGGTTGAATCTGACAAAAACCCAAATCAAATTAGCTTAGATTAAAAAAATAATAATAATCATGTCATTCATGTAGCTTAAAAAACAGGAGTGGATCAGGTGTTTTTCTCAATTATTACAAAAAAGGAAACATTCACATAATGCATTAAGAAGGGGGAAAGTTTTGACATCCTGTTGGTCTTGGACCAGAGGAATAAGAGACATTCTGGCTCCCAGATAGAACTCTGGTTGATCCTGGATCAGTTTCAACATTGGGGCAGAGTACTGTGACTGACACCCCAGAGAACAATAAGCAGTTTAGGGAGAGCAATTTCCAAAACAAAGGTAAGGCTCTATTTCTATGGAAAAAGCTAGGAAGTACAGTAGATGGCTTCTAACATCATAAATCATTAGTTTTCCAGGAAGTAAAAATGTTCCTTATCCTAGAAACAGAGAGTGACAGGACTTCATAAGGTACATTTTAAAGTAGATCTTCTGCCCTTCCTTGGAAGATTCTAATTTCTCTCTTCTTCAGCTGTCAATCTCCTCATTAGTTGAATCAATGCTTACAGATAAAAATGTTGTATGCCTTAAGTGCGTTAGATCAAGAAAAAAGATTAAGAATCAATTGTTCATCTACTAACTAAGGAATCAAAATTTACATACCAATTGATCTCTTGCTAGAGACTTAGTTTGTGTCTATTCTTTTAACAGTTTAAATAATGCTGCTCTTGTACATAAGGAGTTTTTAACATTGAGAATTATTTAAGATCGATTTCTCAAAGTAGAATTACTCTTTTAAAGGGTAATGGTCATTTTAAGATCCTTAACGCACACTCCTTGGTATGACTGCAACAATATTTTATTGGTTGCAGTTTTTTTATGCTGGCTGGACCAGCTAGCTCACTTTGGGTCCAGTTTTCTGCCTCTGTCAACTCTCTTATTTACTATTGTAAGCACTAAGTACAATGCTGACCATGAAATGCATTCAACAAATAATTCTCGATATTGAACAAGAAGTTGCTGAACATCAGGGATTTTCCTCATTAATCTCTATTTAAAATAAAGGAGTAAAAAAGAAATGTTTTTTGTACACACAAGTACAACACTAAAGATTAATGACTGAAGGAGGAATGTAACTCGTCTCGTTCATTAAATATAAAGAGTAATTTAAATTTTACCTGCCTATCTGCTCCTGGAAGAAACTTAACCTTGCTCCATATGTCTGAAGATTAAGCAAACCAGTATTTATGGAAAGAAGCCACTTGGTGCATATAGTAAAAAGAGTTCCAGCTCTGGAGCTGTGATACATAAGCTCCAGTGGAAGCCCTTAACTTCTCCAAGTTTTGGTTTCCTTTTTTGATCAATAGAGTTAAGAGCACTTCCCATAGCTGCTTCTTTGGGCTGCTGTAAAGAATGAAAGGCCTAGTGAATGAGAAAGTTCTTTGTGAATTGTAAAACTCTGCACAGATAAATTTCTCTTGTCATTATTCATACAAGTCGAGAAGAAGTGTTTTTAAATGATCTGAGGTTGTAGAATTCTTTAAAATGTAATTCAAGGGCAGCACCTGTTGCTCAAGGAGTAGGATGCTGGCCCCATATACCAGAGTTGGTAGGTTCAAGCCCAGCCCCAACAAAACTGCAAAAAAAAAAAAAAATGTAATTCAAGTTATGATCTCTCTTTCCAGAAACAAAGTGCTCTCACTTTAAAAATTATGTATAATTTCAGGAAGTTTATGAAATTTCTGAACTCAAGGGTACATGGTCAAGAATTATGGGCCCACAACAAACAGAAACACAAATATATTCTAGTGAGGGTGAAAGGAGAAGAGGGAAGAGCAGAAGGGAGGGTGATTGGCAAATTCTCACCTAACATGAATAATATGAGGGCGGGTATTCAGCACACCCCCTGGATGAAAGGCTCAAATACAACTTGAACTTTACCTTAGGAATGAAAGGTTTAGGTAAGCTAAACCTTTGTACCCTCATATTAATCTGAAATTAAAAAAAATAAAAATAATCGTGGACCTAATTGTGATGTTTTAAAATTATAAGCTTTTTCAATTACCAGAAAATTATACCACAGACTCCTGTGTCCCCCTCACAGACATGTAAAAACTGTTAGCATCGTGACATATTTACTGTATACCTTTTGTTAAGAAACATTTCATTACAAATGTAGCCACATCCAAACATGCCACTTTATTCTAGAATGTTTTATGAAAGTAAATCTAAAATGTTACCTCTGCTCACAAGCCACTTTCAAGCTAGTCAGACAGATGTCTGTAAAGACAGAGAAAACAGGATGTGTTAATTATGAAAGATGGTGAAGAAGACAGATCACCAGGAAGGCTGGAGTCAACCAGGCAATCATCATGGAGGAAGCTTTATTTGAGATAGCTTTTAACAAAGGGCAACAGTTGTATGGGTGAGAGATGTCTGGCACACAACAGGATGTCAAGCAATATATGTTAAATGAATAATTAAATATATGAATGAATAGAAGGATGGATGGATTTATTTCCTAAACGCCTATTATGTGCTATAAACTATGCTAGTTCTTGGATGTATAAATAAATCAGATATGTTTACAACCCTAGATGATCCTGCTTTAGAAAAAAAATAAATAAAGATTAAAAAAAGAGAGAATTTTATAAAATGCTGTACTTTGGGGGGGAAGAACAAACAGAGTTTCTGAGGAACTATCATTTGATTTTAAAGAGAGAATTGAATTTAAGTTGATACCACAGTATTTAGAAAGAAATTGAGATCTGAAACAGTATGCCAGTACTACAGGAACAAAATAGGGGGACAGAGAAAATGAGCCTAGAGCTAGGAAATAGACTTGAAATGCTTTTTTTTTTTTAAGAAAAATAACTTCATCCTAAAGATAAATTCAAACTTGCTTGACAATAAGAATAACCAAATGTTTTATTCAAACACAAATTCCCAGCCTCCTTCTCCCAAAATTCCCATTTAGGAGATGGATCAGGATTCAATTGTCCACTCACGTCTTCAGAAATAGTTATCCTTGAGCAAGTTTAGTAAAGAATACTGGAAGTAATAAATACCCAGCAAGGGGCTATATAAAAAGGTATTATCAGTCCTGGAATTTGTAATCATTTCTTCAAAGGCAGTGTGAATTCAGTAGATGAAGATTGAGACAGGAAAATATTATGATGCTTCTTAGTAACCCATAACAAGATGCAACAGCTTTTTTATATCTAGCTAATTCCTTCTAGTCTCATTTCTTCTGGCTCAAACCAGTGCACATAAAACAATATTGGTCCTACATGAACTCGGCCTGTTTTCCAAAACTTTGGTCCTTGGCACTATTTGCTTTAACTTATGCTTGATCTTCTCAGATCATCTCCACATTTACCAGATCTGGGACCTCACTAGATGCAAGAGCTTTTATTTACAACCCCAGATCAATTTATTAGGAATTCTCGAAACATTTTTTTTGTGTGTCTCAATAGTCTGCTTATATTCACTTTTTAAACAAGTACACAATAATGATGACACACGGTCAACCAATTCTGTTGTTTATTTGTGCAACAAATATTGTCCTGAGCACTATGTGAGGTCCTGGGAACACAACAATGAATACAAACAAAAGTTCCTGCTTTTCTAGAGCTCAGAGTTAATAGGGAAAGGAACAAAAGAAATAAAAAAATAAAGCTGTTATAAAATGTACTTGCTTATAGAGTAGGGAGAAATAAGGCATTTGGGGAGCACAGAGGATGAACTGATATGTGAGGTTAAGGAAAGTGTCATAGAAAAGGTAATATTTGAATTGAATCTGGAAGAAATAATTGAAGATTTCAAAGTAAAAGTTGTGGGTGGGGAGAGGAGGAAATGCCTACATTCCTGCTATTCTCGATGAAATACTTGTGTTTACCAGTATCTTTTATTTTTATGTATTCCTGATCCTTGTTAGACCTTCCCTAGATATTGATGATATTTATCTTGTCTGCCTCAGAGTTTTAACTTACACCAAAATAGGATCACTGACATTTCCCTGGGTTTAAGCCAGGAGAAGTATACAAACTCACCCAGGTTCACCTGAACATTCTATCACTATTGTCTGAGTCTTGCTTTGAAAACCAAACCTGAAACCAGAGAATTTTCACATAGTTTCAAGTTTCACCACCCACAATTCACATGATACCAGCTCCAATTCATGTATAATATAAGCAGGTGTAAAATTTCAGCCACAAGTCACTATAGACATATGTTGGAAGAGCCTTGAACTTGGCTTCACCAAATGATTTGAGCTTCTACAGAAAAAATATTTCCATTTGTCATCACTGCAAGATATCCTCACCTCCAACACATCCAAGCAATAGCCACTGGTCTAATTGTGGGGGGGGAACACTTCCTGGTTTCCAAAGTACAGACAGGAGATGCACCATCTCCAAACTGACAGCCTAGTTTGTCAAGGCCTAACAACGACCAGCCACAAAGCTTAGTGAAAACTAACAACGCTTTAAAATATTGGGAGATGATGAATTGGATCTGCAAAGAGGACTTAATATGTAATTTTTAAAACCTCTAACATATGAGAAAACTTTCCAACTTATAGCAGTGTAGAAAGTAATGCAATAATATGTTTGATTTTAAAGTACTTCAGGATGTATTAGCGTAAGCACTTAGCGATTCTCTCAAACATATCATTCTGCAGCAAGCATATAGATTTTTTTCAAATGTATCCATTTCCACTTACGTTGGGTTGTAGCTTATTGCTTTAAATGCAAGAGTTCTACAAACTCTTTTATTTTGTGTACACTCAATTCAAGTCTCTTGATGGCATTCTGTTTTCGTGTTTTTAAATTTAGAAAAAATACTTGAATTTCTGCATGTTTTCATAAGCTGTGCATATTAGCCTGGTTCTGAAAGTATTTCTTTTTTGAATGTTTATAAAATAGCCTTTTACCACTTTACTCTGTTCCTCCAGTTCTGTTGGGATCCAGATTGACTTTATATTCAAAAGGACAAAACATTTAATCAGATAATAAATCAAAAGTTAACCTGGAAAGACTTATGCTTAACTAGTCTTGACTATGTTTGAGTTCAGCTATTCTGATATTCTACTTGAGAGCCAGGTAGAGAAAAAAGGAATGAACTTGGCAGGAAAAAGAAGAGAAAGAAGAAAAGGCTTGTTTCCTTAAATAAAAAATGGTAGGAAATTATGGTAAACTTCAGAAATTTTGTAAAGACTACCATACGTGAATCTGAGAAACTAAACTAAAAATGAGAAAAGGTAGTTATTGGAAAAACAAGTGTAGGCTTAGCCCCAGTGAGCAGAACCTCATCAGAACATGAGCCAGAGGGCCTGTCTCACCCCCATCACCACCTGACCATTGGCAGAGAGCACACAGAGAAGGGAAAGTGTCCCAGAGGGAGGCGACACATCCCTGAGGGTGCCAGCCGGCAACAGCAAAAGAAGAGGTCGTTAACTTCTGAGTCACTAACTTGGGTGTACATCCAAATCACCTGAGAAGGTATTTGTAAAAATACACATGCCGAGACCACTAATCTGAGAATGCAATTCTCAACTGTAAAGCACAAACTGTACCCAGCACCTTTAACATAATAATTTGGCACCTATTTTTTACCCGCAGCAATTCTCCCGAGCCACAGCTAACAATGATGCTTAAATTTCTGCTGCCACTACATACACAGATTTCTTTAACAGCTGATGCAGCCTCCCTACAGATTCATACAGCCCCCGAAGATGATGAAAAGATCTGAATCTCTAGGTATATAATTTTCTAGACCAGCCATAACAAAGCACCACAAAGGGGTGGTCAGAATGTAGGATCCTACCCAGAGCTGTGAGGGAGAATTTGTCCCACACCTTTCCCTAGCTTCTGTTCATTTTCTGGTAAAATGTGACATACTTCAATTTTGTAGCTGCCTAACTCCAATCTGTACGTGGCCTTCTCCCCTTATATTTCCTCCTGTGTCCAAAATTCCACTTTGACAAAGATGCAGTGCTGTGGGATTAAAACCTACCTTTCTGTCCTCATCTTAACCTAATTGTCTGCAAATAGTCCATTTCCAATAAGGTCACATTGCAGGTACTAGTGGTTAACATTTTAACCTCTTTTTGGTGGGGAAATGATTTAATCTATGACATGGGTTCTTTCATTCATTCAAGCAAAATGAATTTATGCATCAGAATCTATCTATGAGTCAAGAACTGTCCTAGGTAATGGATGTGTCAAAATTAACAAGGCAACTCAAGATGGTCGAGCTTTTCTACCAGAAGTTGTTATCAGTATATACAGAGGGTGCCAAAAAAAGTACACACATTTAAGAAAGAAAGAAAAATGTATTATATTTATAATGTTCATGTCACGTATGAATTTTGCAGTTACAAGAGATAAAAGATATGATACGCAAAGTAACAAATATTACCAGTATACTCTGAGCATTGCAATTTTAATACAGTGCTTTCCTTTCTTAAAATATGTATATGGGTTTTTTGGCACCCTCTATTATACAAATAATGAACACACTGTATTCCTAAAGAAGGAAGCTCATTCATTCATTCATTTATTGATAACTTGTATTATTCAGAGTATTATGTTGGGAACCATATATGAAAAGATAAAACATAGTCCCTGCTTCAGGATGTTTATTCCCTAGCAAGGGAAACACACACACACACGCAGAAGAGAGAATTGACCATCATTTGCATGATGCGTGCAACAAGAGGGGAATGGATATTATCTGAAATCAAAGGAGGATCATCTAACCAAAGTCGGAGGAGTCAGCAAATGCTTCCCAGGGCAGGGCATACTCGCTATTTGTCTTGAGAGATATGTAAAAGTTGGGCCAAGGACTGAGGTTGTAAGTGTGGTCCAGGTGTAGTAAAAGCAGGGAGGTAGGAAAGCATTAAACATCTGGACAATTGTGAGCTAAATCAATTAGTGAGGGAAAGGGTCAGTGTAGCCATGGGGATGGGTCAGAAGAAAAGGTCCTATACGGTGCCTGGGAGTCGCCCTTTATCTAGGAGTTGAGTTGATGGGGTCAAAAGAGGAGAATGGCTAAAGGGCTGGACATGTGTTTCAGGAAACTCATTTTGGGAACCCTGTGGATAATGAAATGGTGAGGAAGGCAAGACTAGAGGCATAAAGGCTACTGTTGACCGTCCAGAGATAAAGAAAGAGGACCAGCCCTAAGACGGTAGCAGCAGGGCAGATAAGAAAGGAAAGATAAAACTGCAGAAGATGTGGGAGGGGGATCAAATTTACAATGATCATTTTTTATTTTTTCTGAGACAGAGTCTCACTTTGTCACCTTCGGTAGAGTATTGTGGCATCTTCACTCACAACAACCTCAAACTCTTGGGCTCAAGCGATTCTCTTGCCTCAACCTCCTGATACAATGACCAATCAAATATGAGGATGGCTGAAAAAGATAAATCTAGAACACGTGATCAGAAACATTAAATTTTGTTCTCTACTTTATCCTGAAAAGGATAAATCTAGAACACATAATCAGAAATGTTAAATTTTGCTCTCTACTTACCGGATATTTTGAATACTTGCTCTCTGGGTATGCATTTTCTTCCATGAACAAGAAAGTGCTCATCCCTTAAAATTCAGTCCAACAGTTCATCTGAAAAGCTTCTCAGTTCATCTTTCCCTTCTCTGCCCCATAGTACTTTTATGCACATATTCTGGTGAACTCTCTATATACAGTTTTTTAAACAGCACACATCCTCAGCACCAGTGCAGTGATTAAATTAGAGTCTAAAAAACTGTTGACTGGATAATTTGATTGCCTACTGCAATTTCCATGTAAGTTTGGTGATTTGAACAGTTTTCCATTAAAATAAATAAGTGGTAAATTCTGTGTTGCTAGAAGAGTTAAACTATAGGTATCCAGAAAATTTGGTAATTCTAGTGAAATGTAGGGTCATGCTCTAGTATACTGGATAGAATTTAATTTGTGTTAGTACATAGTTATTATGTGTTAACCCTGGATATGAATACAGTGAGATTTCTTGCTCCTACTCCTTTAGCCTTTGTACTTTATCAAGCTAGAATGCTGGTGTAGGACTCGTATTGCAAATGGAAATGGGTTGAACACAACCATTCAAACAGGAGCACCGGTCTCCTTTATTATTATTTTTTTTTCCTAGCACATCATCCATATGAATGGACTTTGTTCATGCCCCTACATTTCCACTGCAGTTGGGATTTTAACGTGTTAATGGAGTTAGTTAGTTGATAAAGAAACTAAAACATTCTTCCAATGGTTAATGCTGGAAGTTATCTTCCACCCAGCTTCTTTGAACTTTGGTTTCAAACTCATTACAGGAATCTATGAATGAAATGAAAATGTTTTGAAACACAACTTTCTTTAATAGCCCAGGCAATCATCAGTAAATTGCCGACTTTATAGGTATCATTTTCAGTAAGGGTCAGGGAAATTCATTCATTAGAATTACGGGAGATAAAAATTTAAACGTCTCTGTAATATTTATAGGAAAAGTGTCATCACTATAAAGCGGCCTTAAATCACATTCATTCATTATTAAGCACTCCTCTACATTTCTGAGTGAAGTTTCTAATGGGATGAAATCTCCTCAGCTCCAATAACATCATAACTATCTATTTATAGCCAAGTTGTCTTTGGTTATGGAAGTAAGTGCCTTTTTAGGTTGGGTATTAAAACAGGTTTTCCCTTTCATGGAAGGCATCTAGGTTTAAATGCATGTAATCCATTACTTAGTAAACAGAAGAGCTCACTAAAATTGGAAGCACCTCCTAATTATAATTATATAATGAATGCAAGTACAGTACTCCAGGTGCAGCCTTTGATTGAATTTGATTTTGTTTTGTTTTTTAAGGGCTAGAGCTCCATTTTCTATATAGAATGAAAAGAAAAAGCAGAAAGGCTCCGGCTTGTAGGTAGTACATGAAAATCAGGTTGAATGTCTTTCCCCTTTACCATGAAGCACTCTGGAGGTCAAGTAGATCATTCCATTCTCTCTTTATATCATTAAAGATCAATTATCATCCTATTAATGTTCATTTCCTTCCCACACATACCTGAGTGTCAGACAATAATAGCCCCCTTACAACTATCACTCCTAAACTGATAACATGCTGTTTAAACACACAGAACCGAAGACAGACCAGGCATCTGTTCAGTTCCTATTCATAAATGATATCACCTATGTAATTATTTGCTATTCAATTTGCAAAATTGTGACTTTTGCTGAGAAAGCCTCAGGATGCAACCAAATCATTAATTATGATATGTAAATTATTTAAAGCCAGTGACAGCACTAGTGAAACATAAGAAGAACACAGCAGGGGCAGAGCTTAAAAATAGCAATAAGCAACATTCTTTGCCTGCACTTTGCTATCCCAATTACACAGATAATTCAGGCATGAGCAAGGATAATTGAGTCATTCCCCCACTTAGTTCTGAAGTCATAGATCTGGCCAGATACCAGCATTCATCAGGGTTCCTGAGGATCTTCTTTAAATACACCCAGAGGCTTACAAATGGTAAGTGAGAAGTCATTAAACGTACCCTCATTGTTTGGTAGGAAACAGTCAATTTCATCCTATATGTATTCAACGTATGACCCTTTATTAGATTCATTTAACATATCTGCTAAACATTTATCTCATGGAAAAGTTTTAGATCCAACAGCCTAATCAAAAATTAGGAATACAGTGTGAGCTTTAAAAAGGGAGCAGAAAGGATCTCCCTTTGAAAAGAATAATTATAAAGGGGGAGAAAAGTGGATTGATTGGTCAGTCTATAATGAAAAAATAAATAAATAAAACATGGTAACCAGAAGATCTAAGCTATAAATTCCAGAGAAACAGAAACAAGAGCGGTTACATGATACCCTAATGGTGCTTCCTATGTTTCTGATTACTACGGATTCAAATGATTTTATTCCAAGTGACCTAGTGACTAGCTTCAACCCTATAAACCTGCTAGCAAGAAAATCATCTAGACAAGAGTCTGGTCAAGTCATGTACGTGCAATATCCATGGTGGATGATGTAAGTAACAAAAATCTGAAGTCAAGGAAACTGCAAACAAAATACATTTTTGCATAAAATTTTTCCTTACAACCAAACTTCATGAATAAAATGAACCACTCACTTCTGATAGCTTTTCACTCTTTATACTTAAAACTAAGTTAACAGAAATTCTCACACACAAAAAAAAAATTTAACTTAAGAATCCTAAAAGAAAAATAGAATAATCTTTTAACACGCATTCGGCATATCCTGGGCCTGAACACCCATGTCTTATACAATCTTCACAAAAACCTTGGGCAGTGAGTCTTCTTACAAATGAGGTGATACTCAGAATATTAATAATAAATATTATTCATTATTATCCAAATCTGAGTCCAAAACCCCACGGATTTAAAGTAATTGGTTTTCATAATTCTTTAGTTCTCTTTCCCTATCTAATATATGATACCAGATTTTTAGTGGCAGTTATTACCCTGGCAAGGGACTGCCCGAACATACAAAATCAGCAATTAAGACTCAGAACTCAGTGTGTTGGTATTCATTGCACTGAACAATGGTTTTTCTACTGTAGTCTGCCATCTCCCCATGCACGCAGGCGTAACCAGGCACACAGACACCCAGGCCTCCACGCCCACCTGCACTTCCCCTTCTGTGCATGCAGCTGTCAGCATCCCTCACTCGTTTCAGTATCCTAATCCATCATGCTCAGCCTGAGACATTTCTTGTTGGCTTATCTTAACTCAGGCCTATATTGCTGTTGTTATCCTTTTAGAAGCACCTTCTCTAAAATAAACTTCTCTTAACACCTCCTTCTTCTACCCTACCATCTACTATTCTGTTTTCTTAAGAGATCCTTTCTGCTCCCTTTTTAAAGCTCATCATCAATTTTACGTGGCAATTTGTCTTTCACACAAGTGGCTTTTCTGGAGGTTTAGGGGTTGAAGACTGAGGTATATTAAAGGATGGACTCTGAAGTCCTCTGTTACATAATAAAGAATCAAGAATCCATGAAATGGGGACTCTGTACCATAACATTATGCACACTTAGCCCAAGTCAATATTTCTACACTTAAGTAAAATACAAAATTCCCCAATTATTCTATACCAATATGAAATCCCAAGTTGATTAATATATACCATGTTATTCCTCATATGTTAATCTCCATTTAGAATTAGTTCTTAATCTGAATATTTCCCTACATAAATGTTACTAAATTTGTGCATCCTGAAACTATTTTTTTTCTTTTTCTTTTTTTTTCTTTTTTTTTTTTTTTTTGGCATTTAAAAATAAAACCACAACACACAATGAGTCTGGGAACCATGTGTTTTAGAGAACAAATACTTCTAACTCAGGGTACACCAAATCACAGCTACAGCTGACCTACCATACAATTGCCAAATATGTTAGACAAAGGCCTTTCTGTTCACTATACGGTGCAGAAGCAATATTTCCTGAAGACATTTTGAGCCATTTGGGTGGGGTTTTGTTTGTGCTGCTGGTCAGACTAATTCAAAGTTAGATATTTCTCAACTTCCCTTGGGCAGTTCATGCTCAGGCTACTGAGTGTGGCACCAGAATCACTCTAGAGAAGGTGGTGCTTACTCCACCTACCAGCTACTTTGAGTCTTCTTTGGGGTTGAGGCATAGTTTGTGCAAGCCCTAAGGATTTGCTTAATATCCTTAAGAGGAAATCTCTGCAGATTTCATAAAGAGGGTTCCAGCTTGTGAATGAAACACAATGGCTTCCATGGCAAAAATGCCCAAAGCAGGCAATAAGGCCCAGCAAGTGATATGAAAAGAATTCAAGAGCAGCAGGAACCAACCACATGAAAGGCAGATGAGAAAGAGAACTGAGCCTGGCACCCAAGCTAAATAGAAAAAAGCTTAGAGGGAAGGTGAGAGAGGGTTTATGGTGAGCTATCTGATGAATAGAAATGAATAAGGCAGGTGCTTTTGACAGTATGGGTCTCAAAAGACCAAAGATGGAGCATGCATAGAGGAACATTCAGAAAGGACTTCTATTTGGAAATATTGCTTGGAAAATTTTTTATCTCCCACAAGCACTCTCATGAGAAAATACATTAAAAGTTGGCACTGATTGAAAACTTTTCAAAGAGCTTTGCCAAGCTAGATGACATCAATTAGAATTAACAATTTCTTAAAAAAAAAAAAGCTAATTTCACAAGGGAAATATAGAAAAATATAGGCAGAACAAGAATATATGGAAACCTTTCTCAGCGTGTACACATATCCACCCATATATAAATATTTTATGAGACCTGAGAACTAGAAATCCAATTGATGTTTCTATGTTTTTTATGAATATTTTAGGCTAGGATATAGTCTGTATACCAATTCACCTTTTACATCTTCTGGAAACCAGCCTATACTTTCTATCTCATAATATCAATATTCAATATTGATATTGATATTGATATTGGTATACTTTCTGCCCCCGATATAAATATTCTCTTTTAAAAGAGATGTGTATCAATGTTAAATTGATCATATTCTACTTATCTCATTTATTTTTATCAAAATAAGTGATTATAAAGTCTACTATATAAGACTTTCCTCAAAAATACCTGAAAGTTTTGAGGACTTTTTAATTAGCAAATTCACATCTCCAAATAAAATAGTAGTAGATTCAGTCTTCCTCATAACTCTTACCTGAGATTTATTTTAAAAGTAAAAATTTATCAGGCAAATTCTGCAGTCATAACTTTTGCCATAGAGAAAATAACATGCTGACCTTTGATCACTTTTCTTGTAGCATGCTCTTTCTCAATATATCCAAAGAAAATCCTCAAAACTTTCAAGTAAACTTTTAATAGAGATATTATCAAAAACCCTCTCACATCGTTCCCTCTCACAACTCATTCTTTCACATCCAGTGAGGCTATTCTAATTTTTTTGATATTGTAAGTTCATACTATAGGCCTAGTGTGATTTTATCAGTATTCTGGGTTCTACTTTGGCGCAGGTAAAAAAAAATTCACTGGTATCAGATAAAAAGTAAGTGAATAATACACATGAAGAGACCCATTTCCAGAGTTGGGAGGATTAAATAGGATAACTTATAAAAACACCTTCAATAATGGTAGCATAGTGAAGGCTTTCAATAATTCCCTTCCTATGATTTGATTTTATAACCCGTAGCATAGTGGTTAACAACATTTATTGTGTCAATAACACATCTGAAGTCAAACCTTGATTCTACCAAATGATCTTCAACAAGCATTTAATCTTTTTGTGGCTAAGCTTTACTTTCCTTATCTATAAAATGGGAATAATAAACTTACTGCTCAGAGCTATTGTGATTATTAAATATAATAACATACAAAGTGTCTAACTCAGACACTGGCCTATGGTAGATACTTAATAAACTTTAAATATTATTCTTATCTTTTTCCTTAATACCCCTGAGTTTGTTATCTGTATTTTATGCCTGAGGAGACTAAAAGAAGAGACATTAGGGGTTCCCCCAATTGCTAGAGAAAGGAAAAGGAAAGTAGCACAAGTGATTTTGACCCCTACTTAAGCCACTTCACCCCAGTGCAGGGACAGATACAATCATGATGGCCAGTGATGAAAAAACCAGTGGACTCTAATAGAGCAAATAAATATATCCACCACATGAAGACATTCCACCCAATAAATGGAAAGCTGATAACTCATTTAATGAATGAGTACAGCAAGGTGCTTGTAGAAGGGAGACAATGCATTATAATTTTTAGTTTGCTGTGTAATTAGACTTGAAGCAGAGTAATGTTGACTCCTTTAGACAAATTTGCAGTCAGAGGATGGGATATCCTCTATCATGGCATCTGGGTTGTTTGATAGCATTATAGTGTTGACCATTTACATTATATCTCATTTTTGTTTGGTGTCCTTTTTTAGATTTTCTCTTTAACTTACTTTTCACTCTTATGAATGTAGATGCAAGAATATGTACCTGAATTATTCTCAGCACAGCATAAAAGAGGGTAAGCAATATCATTTTTTAGGCTTTTATTGGGAGTGGGTTTGTTTGGCTCAATAATAATCCTATCAAATTTAATGAAATAGCATTTGTAAAACACTCATTTTCCCATCATTTTGAATCTAGTATTAGCTGTAGTTTCCTGATGAGGCCTACAGCAAATTTCCCCCAATGAAGATGTCAGACAACAAATTACATAGTGGCAACAACCAAGTAACCACTATTGTTTCACAGAAACTACCCAAGTATATCTATACATCATTCTATGATATGGCCTTATCACTTTGTCATCAGCTCACAAACTACCATAGCATGGGCCATGATCAAATAAATCTTTATTTTTAATGGTTTCAAAAAACTATCAAATGCATAGACTGAAGTTAAAATATACATCCATTCCTACCAAATTACAGCATAAGCATCTAACTCCCAGTTGTAGATCTAATCAAGTATGTTTGGCTATTTGTAAACCAGTTTGATAATTATTTTAAATTGTACTCATTTCAAGCTGCCAACAGACTATTTTCTTTCCTTTTTTTAAAATCTTTCAACAGTAGTGAACACCCTGAGCTAGTTATGTTACAACTTATGTTGAGGACCATAGGAAAGTTATATCACCCTTCAAACTTCAATTTTATCATATTGAAAATGGAGACATTGAACAAGATTACTTTCAAAAGACATTTTTCAGGGTAGCACCCTCAGTGAGTAGGGCGTCAGCCCCATATAGCAAGGGTAGCAGTTTCGAACCCAGCCCCAGCCAAACTGCAACAAAAAAATAGCCAGGTGTTGTGGCGGGTGCCTGTAGTCCCAGCTACTAAAAAAAAAATATATATATGTATATATACACACACACCTGTATATATATAAAGACACTTTCCAGGTCCAGGTTCTTAAGTTTGCCTCTATTGGAGACGCCAAGCATAAGATATAGAGGTTACTAAGAACTCTAAATCCAGTTTTGGCCGCCTATGTCCTCTTGTTTTCTATTACTTCAAGGCTTTGCAGATATGCTTCATGGGGTTGTTTAATCAAGTAACTTCTTTTAGATTTTATATGACATAGAACATGAAAACAAGCCAATGCTTTGAGAAGCATTGATGAGAATAGGTTTGGGGTTAAGATAAGCATAGATAAGACTCCAAACTGTGTCATCCAGTTGGCCCATGATGGTAAGTCATTTAATCTCTCTGTATGTCAATATCCTCATGTGTCTCTAATACTATCTACTTCAGGGTTTAAGGATTAAATGAGAAATAGGGCAGCATAAAGTTCTAAATATGGTATCTGGAACAAGATCCCAGTTAGAAATACTTTCAACATTATTTTATTAAAACAAGTTGTTTGGTTTTTTTTAATTTCAAAGTTTTTAACTCAAACTAATTAGCATGTTCCTTTTTTATTGGATGCCCCAACAATTTACTCCAACAACAGTTCTAGCTTCACTGGTGTTAAACTTTTTTTGCAAAACCTTATAATGCAGGACTTGGTCAGTAAGAATTCACCTGCACAAATAGTCCTAAAAGTGTCAGAGAATGGTCCTATGGAACCTTGAATTTAAACTTGAAATAGATTTTATTTGAAGTGGATTATGTCTTAGAAGAACTTTTCCCTTTTTTACTAAGACTCAACATTCATTCAGCAATTACTTTGCCAGTAATTCTGGTCCCTGCCCTCATGGAGTACATATTCTAATAAGTAGTGAAAAAGTGAGAGAAATATGATACATATATCAGGAGGTTGTTCACTGTAATAAGAAAATATACAGAAGTGATACCTCTTCTGAACTCCAGGAGTCAGATAAAGTTGCTCAAGAACCCATAGGATGCACAGGCAGTGTCTAAGAAGGAAGCAGGAATAGTATTCCTGGGAAGAGAATTAATGTGTTCCTCAGATCAGGAATTAGACAAGGATACCCACTGTCTCCACTGCTATTCAACATAGTAATGGAAGTCTTAGCCATCGCAATCAGGCAAGAGAAGGTGATCAAGTATATCCAAATAGGGTCAGAGGAGATCAAACTCTCACTCTTCGCAGATGATATAATCCTGTACGTGGAAAATCACAGAAACTACAAAACTCTTAGACATGATCAAGGAACACAGAAGCATCTCAGCATATAAATCAGTACATACAAATCAGAATCATTTATATATACCAACAAAGGTCAAGTTGAAAATATAGTCAAGGACTCTATTGCTTTTACAGTAATGCCAAACAAGATGAAATATCTGGGAATATGTCTAACAAAGAACATGAAAGATCTCTATAAAGAGAATTATGAAACTCTGAGAAAAGAAATCACTGAAGATATTAACAAATGAAAAAACAAATCATGCTCATGGCTGAAAAGAATCAACATTGTTAAAATGTCCATACTACCCAAAGCAATCTACAGATTTAATGCAATCCCTATTAAAACACCATTGTCATATTTTAAAGAGCTTGAAAAAATAGTGCTTCATGTTATATGGAATCAGATAAAAACTCAAATAGCCAATACATTACTCAGAAATAAAAACAAATCACAAAGTATCACATTACCAGACTTCAGGCTATACTGTAAATGTATAGTAATCAAAATAGAATGTGACTGGCACAAAAACAGCAAGGAAGATTTATGGAACAGAATAGAGAACCAAAAGATGAACTCAGCTACTTATCAACATTTGATCTTTGATAAGCCTATCAAAAACATTCAGTTGGGGAAAGACTCCCTACTTAACAAATGGTGCTGGGTGAACTACCAGATGACCTGTAGAAGACTGAAACTGGACCCCCACCTTTCATCATTAACAAAAATTGATTCTCACTGAATAAAAGATTTAAACTTAAGACATGAAACTATAAAAATACTATAAGAGAGTGCAGAGAAAACACTTGAAAAAATCTGCCTGGGCGGACAAGATGGTGGCCGAGTAACAGCTTCCTTGCAACTGGGTATTGTGAGACTGGGACTTTAGGCATCTTTGGCAGTTGGGATCTGCCCAGAAACTTCCCTTTGGGGACACAGGGAGACAGTGTGAGACTTCTGGACACCCTGAGGAAGGCAAAAGTGGTGGAGATTGGGCAAGTGGTTGCTTATGTTTCGTTCGGTCTAATACTGTCAGCAGCTGTGGTTGGGGCAACAGTGGGAAGGCAGGCTGGAAAGGCTTTGCCTGTGTGCTGTTTGGGTTTCTTTTGGACTTGGTGCTCAGTTGAACTGCCTTGGGAGAACTTGGGAAAAAGTGCAGGGGTCTTTGAGCATTGTCTGGGGCCCCAGACTAGGCCACCGAGCCAGACAGAGCTACCAGTGTTTGGTTGTGGGCTGTGTGGAGCCATTGGGGGAGAAATGCCATGGCAAGCTCCACCCTCAGGGTCCCAGAACAAACATTGGGGGGGAGTGAGTAATACAGTGACTGAGCAGCCTAAAGGTGGGAACTGAGACGCCTTGCAGCCTTAGCCCTCGAGGCATAGGGTGAGACCAGTTTTGGCACAATGGATAAGTGGATAGCCACTTAAGGAGTGATCCCAGCCACAAGCGCTTTCCTGGGAAAGCTTCTGCTTAGCCCAAGTTAGCAATTTAAAGTGTCTTCTAAGCAGGCTGAGAAAGATTTAAACTCTCCACCCTGCGGGGTTTGAGAAATCATTAGAGACACAGGGTCACTCCCTACAAAGATCCAGGAACAACAGAATGATTCTGCCAGGGTCTGATCTGGGAGAGACACCTCCCCAACTCTGAGGATGGTCATAGGCAACAGTGAAAAATAATCATGAGGTGGAATGAACAGAAAAACTGTGGCAATATGAATAATCAGAGTAGATCAACTCCCTGAAGGAATGACAAGGTAGATACAGCACAAGATCCCTTGCATAAGCAAATGGCTGAGATGTCAGAAAACGAATTCAGAGTCTGTATAGCAAATAAGATCAGTGGAATGGAGGAAAATATGGAATTAGAATTTCAAGCAGCAATCCAAAAGATGTTTCAGGAATTCAACAAATTCAAAGACAAAATGACCAAAGATTTTGACACATTGAGACAAGAAGTTGCGGCCCTCAAAGATCTGAGAAATACAGTAGAATCCCGCAGTAACAGAATGGAGCAAGCAGAAGAAAGGATTTCTGACATGGAAGACAAAGCTTTGGAATGCTCCCAAACTTCCAAGGAGATAGAAAAATGAAAGGTAAAAATGGATCATTCTCTCAGACAGCTCTGGGATAACTCAAAGAAAACGAATTTTCGCATTATAGGGATACCTGAAAAGGATGAGGTGGCGTCACAAGGCATAGAGTCTCTTCTTTATGAGATTATGAAAGAGAACTTTCCAGACATGCCAAGAGATTCTGAAATTCAGATAGCAGACAGCTTCAGAACCCCAGCATGACTCAAGCCAAATAAGACATCCTCCAGGCACATCATAATTAAGTTCACAAAAGTTAATATGAAGGAGAAAATTCTGAAAGCAGCCAGATGTAAGAAATCCATTATTTACAACAGGAAGAATATTAGAATAACTGCAGATCTCTCTGATCAAACCTTTCAAGCTAGAAGAGAATGGTCAT
>CAUYON010009459.1:0-43065 GCA_963573935.1 Arctocebus calabarensis | reverse complement strand
AATGACTTATGGGTGAAGTTAGAATTTAGAAGTGGAATTAAACTTTTTTTTAAGAGGATAACTGAATGTAGAGTACTGGATACTTGTGCTTCAAAATTTGAGAAATGTCATTGCCATTATTATTATATATGTTATATATATCGTGTGCAGGAAGTGATAGTTTCGGATTTCTCTGTTTCAAATGTGTCACATTATCCTAGCATTAAATATTGCAAAGTTCTATGCATAATTTATCATGTGCCAAAGTTATTCATCATAGTTACAGTGAAATAAAAAAATATATAAATGATAAAAAAAAAAAGAATTTTGGTTTGAGTTCTATTTCATCAGTCTTTCCACATTTTAGTCAGCCTTTTAATTATGAGCTGCAAGGTTACTTGATGTGGCAATTAGAAGACTTAACATTTAAAAGTTTTTTTCTTTTGAATTCTATTCTGTATTTTTTACTCACTTAGCCAAAGCTTTATTATTATTATTATTATTGTTATTAAATCATAACTTTGTACATTGATGCACTTATGGGGTTCAGTGTACTGCTTTTTGATATACAATGTGAAATGCTTACATTGAACTAAGTAACACATCCATCACAATTATACTCATTTCCTAATAGGTTTGAAATTTAATATATTAAGATGCAGGCTTATTCTATATAATTGGTTGTTATGGTTGTTTGGTTAAGTCTTTTAACCCTCCTAATGATGAGTTTAATTGATGATGTCTTTTGTGTGATTTACACAAAAAATGTATAATGTAAATATATGTGTTTTCAGCTTTTGTATCTAATATGTGCTATTAGTTTGAAACATCAAACTAATTAGCTGAATTAGTTTGAAACATCTAGTTGCAAAATGAATTCTAAATATGAAAATAAATGTAAACAATGTATGGGATTTCAGAAAAGTATGTTAATGAGCCAGGGAACTTTCAGAGGGTGATGATAGCTGCTGAGAGTGAACTTCCTTTTGGTTCTCCCTTTGAGATGCTTCCTTCCTTCTCTTTTCTTTTATAGTAATATTAAAAAATATTTATTGAGACTTCTTGAATGTCAGATGTTAAAGACAGTGAAAAGAATAGAAACAGTGTCTGCCTCAGAGAACTTTGATTGAACAAAGAGTACTGATGAGAGTAACCGGTACAAGACAGCAAGGAGCTACATCTCCCAGTCTGAAGGAATCAAGGAATAATTTGAATACTTCCTGGAAGAGGCAATGTCAACTCAAAATTAAAGGATTGCTAGGAACTAAGAGAAGTGTAGGTTTTTGAAGCAAAAGGAGTAGCGGAAGCAAAGGCCTGTAGAGTCAGGGCAAGCAGACCAGAGAGCTGAAACCAGGAGCTGTGTGTGATTGGCCAATCTAGGGTACCCAGGGTAGGGAAGGATAGGGAGGTAAGAGAGATGAATGACACTGGGACCCAATTAAGAAGTATGAACTATGCCCTCTTATAATGTATATGAACTATTTAGGGGTTCTAAGTAGGTCTGTGTGATGATCAGACTTGATTTTCGAAGGACACAGTATAGAGAATGGATTTGAAGAAGAATAAGGCTAGGGAGAAGGAGACTGGTTAGGAAGATTAATCCAGAAGATGGGCTATTAGTGATTTCCTATGCGAGTGGTTAGTGGGGATGGTGAGAAGTAAATAGTTTTAAGAGATTTAGAGAGAAGACTCAAAGTGCCTAGTTTTTCTTATCTTTATTTCCTTCTTTTTCCTGCCCATTTTTTCTCTCCTCATCTTCTAGTCTATTTTGTAGTCCCTCTTTGCTTCTAATTGTCAATACATTAACCTCTATTTCTTGCTCACATAATATATCTAAGCCTACCCATTGAGTTAAAAAAAATCAACTTCATTGAGATAAAATTTATATACAATGAAAAGCAGACATTTTACGGTACAGTTCAATGAATTTTGACAAACCACCAGCACCAAAATCAAGATATGGAACTTTCCCATCAATCCAAAAGATTTCTCTGTGCTCCTTGCTAATGAGCTCAACTATGGCCCAGGAAACTATGGATTTATCACTACAGAATGTATTTTCTTTTCTAGAATTTCATACAAATGATTTCGTACTCTTTTGGGTCTGACTTCCCTTTGTCAGCATGTTTTTGAAATTCATGTCTTTTTTTGTACTGTTAGTTCATTCCTTTTTTATTCACAAGTAATATTTCATTATTGGGTCTGTCACAATTGGTTTTTTCCTTGACCTGTTGATATGCCCATTGACTTCAATTCTCTTTGATGCTAAACAAGTTTCTGTTTTCTTTCCTAGTTGGACATAGCAGTAAAGCTTGTTCTTTTCTTTTCTTTACATTACAGAGTTTATTAAATTACTGATGTTTATTGAATATAATTTTATAATTCTTCTTAATTAAAAAAATGGCAAATCAGTTCATCATTTTCAAAACAATAAGCATGTTTATAATAAATTACCTTGCTAGTGTCTAAGAGTTAGTAATTCTTGACATATTAAATGTTCCTATTCTTCTGTATTTTTATGTCCTGCTTTTCATGAATTTAGGTAAAGAGATCTCTGTGATACTAATCATAACCTCTTGAGTGATGTTCTGGCTTTTCTTGTTTTTCTATATGAAGTGGTAATTAAAGATCTCTGACAAGTAAATATTCAGTAGGACAAATCAGCCTTAAGCTAGACTGTATGGCATAGTTTTAACTTTTATAATGGAAGATCTACAATTCCTTGTATTGTTTATGTTCTTCTATCATAATTTGTTAGTAGTCATTAAATGGCTAGTTTATACAATTAAAACAGAACTAACAGTGTGGAAGGAGAGAAACCCTAACTTTATAGTCTTGAGTTGTAATTCAAGAATTACTACCATAGCTGACTTAACAAGTGGATTGACGGAGGACTTGTCATTGTGCAGTGTTATTTTGACATTACATAATGACCTATCTGTAATAGCACCTTTTAGTTTAAAAAATCCCTCATAGGCACTATTGATATGATAGGGCAATATAGAGATGTCAGTTTTATAGCTCCAAAGATCTACTATGCATTTTGTAAATGTATTTCAGTTATATTTTTGCAGTAAAGAGGGCAGGAAGATAATGCTTCCATTAAAGTGATCAACTAGTCATGTAGAAATTGGGTAGGAAGATGTGTGAAAAAGCTTTTAGATGAAACCAATTTTCATATATAAATTTCCTCTGCTGCATATATAACTGTCTCATAATGCTTTGGGGTAATTTAGCAAGTACTGCACTAGAAATGGTATTTGCCTACTCATCTTAAAGAAGGAAGTATATAAAGTGCTTTGTAATAAGTCTGCTGCTCAGCCGTTACATTAGTCCACTCTTTTGTCCCAGCTTTCTTTTTCCTTTTTCTTAAACAATTGATTAAAATTTTAATTAACTTTTACTGTATCAGCTCTTTTTTTTTTTTTTTTCATTCTTAAAAGAAATAAAACAAAAACTCATTTTTGCTTTCCTGCTCCTTGGGACAATGCATCTTTTTGCTTCAGAACATTAGTATTTCAATTAGTAACATTGACTAAAAGTGAACTATACGAGAAGCTTAATTATTTCTCAGATACTTACGGTATGATCTTATCTGAGCACATTAAAAATTTTATACTTAGGCTGGGTACAGTGGCTCGTGCCTGTAATCCTAGCACTCTGGCACGAGGTGGTAGAAGCACTTGAGCTTATGAGTTTTGAGACCAGCCTAAGTAAGAGCAAGATACTGTCTCTACCAAAAGTAGAAAAATTGGCTGGGCATCATGGCAGGAACCTGTCGTCCCAGCTACTTGGGAGGCGGGAGAATCGCCTGAATCCAGGAATTTGAGGTTGCTGTGAGCTAGGCTGCACCATGGCATGTTAGCCCCGGCAACTAGTGAGACTGTGTCTCCAATAAATTAAGAAGCAAACAAATAAAACTTTGTATCCTAGTAAAATAAGTTTTAAGTCACACATTATTCTATACTAAATCTTTTGAGAAGTGTAAAATGGAAATTTTAGAAAGGCAGTACTTCCTCTCGATGCATTATTTTTCTTTGTTAACATATTTTTAAGTGCTTCTGTATCTCACAGATGTACAAGTTTTTTTTTTTTTTTCCTTTCCTATGCCTGTCAATTCTGATTGCTTTCTTTTTGTTTTTTTCTCCTGACTTTTCATCTGCACTCCACAGATTTCCTCCTCTGATGCTCCTCTTCAACCTTTGGTATCCTCTCCTTCTCTTCAAGCTGGTGTTGAGAAGAACAAATTGGAGGTATGATAATGTTTTAGGCAGCTGCATTATGTGATGCATTCGTTGAACTTCATTTTGTAGTATTACATAATTTGAGATAATACCTATAATAATTGTTTATGTAATACTTTGTCCCACAGTATTAAGTATGTTCAATACGGTAATTTCTAGAATATATTCTGATACCGCAAGGTATGAAGGACTTTATATCTAACTTCAGAATGACTGATTTATTGGTGCCACAGATATATCTCAGTGATTAAGGTGCAATAAGTCTTTTGTTATGTTCATTAATATCTCTCAGGAACTTTTTTTACAGTTTGCTGTTGAATTCTCTGATCTGTTAGGAAAGCCTATGATTAAAAATTGTTTCTTTTTATGTTTGTGTTGTTATAAGCACTTTAGGTTAATATCAAGTTTCTCTTTTAGGCAGTGGTGAGCATCAAACAGGTAAAATGTATATAGTATGGGATCATGAGTCTATACTCATCAGTGGTAATTGTTAGAATGCATTTTAGGTGGTTTAGGTTGTATAATGTTATTACTGTGTAGTTTTAAAATATCATCTTTACAAATATTTGACAGTTTTACTTTTCACTGACTCTTTATTTTCTTTTGCTACATTGACTCAACGACTTAGCATGAAGTCGTTCTTTCATCTATCATTTTTACCCTGTCTGCTCCTTGATAGATAGTATAGTAGACATGAAAGATACAAAGGTAAATAAGATATAGTACCTTCCTTCAAGGAGCCAAGAATCTAATGGAGACAGACAGGTAACTGTCCCATGGTTTCTAAGACAATATGATATGTGCTGCGACTGAGGTATGCACACTGTGCTACTGTTATACAGGAAACATACTATGGACGTGTCTTATCCTTGGAATAAACTTTAGATAAAAGAATTAGGAGGCATGCCAAGAATAGAGAGCAACTTGTGAAAAAAACATACAGGAAAAATGTAGTGTTTGAAGACTTGCAAGTAGAACGGCATGGCTGCAATATGTGCAGGGCGGGTGTGGGGGAGAGAAGCCTCCTTGGGAGCCCTCTGAAGGAGTTCGGTCTTCATTCTGAAGGCCCATGCACTTCACCAATGAGTTTTAAGAGGAAGACAGTTGATAGGATCGAATTTTAATGTTCTAACACTGCTCTACTGTTTCCACGGGGAGTGTGAATTTTTTGGTGTTAGATAAGGAAAAGGCTTGAGAACTTGTTGCTGTAGTCCAAGGAGGAAATGATGGAGCTATGTACCAAAAAGGGATGGAGAAAATGAAAAAGAGAGTGTAGTTCTAAGAGATCTTAAGAAGGTAGAATCCATGGAATGAATAAATGAATGAATGAAAGAATTTATTTAGAGAGTGAGGTCCTGATCTGTCACCCAGGCTGGAGGGCAGTGACCTGATCGTTGCTCACTGCAGCTTCTAAATTCTGGGCTTAAGGGAGATCCTCCTACCTCAGCCTCCCAAGTAGCTGGGTTTATAGGCAAGCACCACCACTCCCAGCTACTTTTGTATTTATTTCTTTTTTTAGAGATAGGTTTCTCTATATTGCCCGGGCTGGTCTCAAATTCCTGGCCTCAAGTGATCCTTCCACCTTGGCTTCCCAAAGTGTTGAGATTACAGGCACGAGCTATCACACTGACCTGTGGGATTTAGTAATTGATGACTTGTGCAGGTGCTTTGGGAAACCTCATGACTCCCAGTTACTGGCTTGACCACTCACCAGATGAAGGTACTATTTAATGAGATAGGCATAAAAGCAGAAGAGAAGGAATGAGTTTGAGGAGAGAAAGGAAAGGGAGACAAATTAAAAGTTGGACATAAAGAGTATGAGGCAACTATGGAACATCCACAGTTCCTATTAAATAGTAGGTGGTTGGATATATAGGTCTACAGCCCAGAGGAAAGAAGGGGCAGAGAGTGCACATGTGCGAGAGATTGAGTAACAAAAAGAGGGCCATGATAGTAGAAAGGTGGGAATAGTTGAATTTAAGAGATTCATCCAGTGTTGTTGATGGCTTAGGTCAGCTGGCCAGCTCAGAAAAGAAGCTTTCTGGGAACGTGGGTGTTTCCATGAGAAAGTGGAAGGATGCCAAACAGCAGGTTTGACCTTTTCAAAATTTGCCCTGAAGATATTTCTCAGAAATATCTGGGATTACACCTTTATGTTGCATGGTTACTATATCCAAGTATTACAAAGCAGTGGTCTAATTCTACGGTCTCTAAAAGTATATTGTGTGTAGCCCAGGCAGTTCATTTAGAATATCTATTCATGTGGGGTTTTTCCCCTTATCTTTTAAATTTGTCTATTCTTGTATGGATATTACAATGTTATATATGCTTTATAAGTAAATATATGCATTTGATGGAGTGTATATGCTCACAACCTTTTGATATAGGAATACATAATGAAGAATTTTGGAGACTGTATCTTTAATTAAATAACTCAAGTGCAGTTCAGTTGTAAGGAACCCAATATGTACTTTTCTCTATCTTATTAGACTTGAATGTTTTTAACAGTGTTCTTGCATCCGGGGAAGAGGCCTGCCATTTTACTCTAGCATTTGTGTGTATGCCCTCCAAGTTTCAGGAACTTCTATTTTACAGTCCCAAGGATGGCTGTATTTTGTTCTAGCTGAGAAAATACCTTGATCTTTTAGCAGCTTTTGATTTTGGCAGTCATCTGCAGGTCAGATGGCATGGTGAGTTTAGAGCCCATGCTGCTTATGTTACCTCAAAGCGTGTGTCGTAATGCCACTGTCAGAAGCAGAGTAGATGACAACCATATTTTGATAACCAAAATCCCAGTGTTAAAGAGCATCAGATCATGCTGTCCCCCTATTAATTATAGCTAACTAATTTAATTTATTTTTGTTGGTTTCCTATGTACCCGCAACAATCATAGGGATTAAGAAGTCCAAGTTCTTCTCCACTCATGACAGTGGTTTCTTTGAGAAAAGCTGTTTCCGTCTGTGTTGGCTGCTAACAAAATACCGTAAATTGAGTAATTTATCACCAGCAAAAATTTATTTCTCACAGTCTTTTGGAGGTTGGAAAGACCAAGATGAAGGCTCCACAGATTCCATGTCTTGTGAGGGCTCACCTCTTGCTTCATAAAATGGCATGTCCTCCTTGTGTCTGCACACAGTGGGACTGGGCAAGAGATGCCTGCCTCTTTTATAAGGTTACTAGCCCCATTCTTCAGGGCTTCAACCTCATGACCAATCCCTTCCCAAAGTTCCTGCCTCTTAGTATTATCACATTGAGGATTAGGTTCTGTAAAGATTGGATCCAGTCAAAAAGCTGCCCTTCAAGACCTAGAAGGTGGGCGGTGCCTGTGGCTCAAAGGAGTAGGGTGCTGGCCCCATATGCCGGAGGTGGTGGGTTCAAACCCAGCCCTGCCAAAAACTGCAAAAAATAAAAGACCAAGAAGGCCACATGTGGCGTTAAGGCCCAGCTTCCCCACCCTTGATTTAGGCCATAACAGTAACTAGCAATTCTGAGAGCTTAATGGAGAAACTTATCCTTAACATACTAGTGAGAATGCTCTATCACATTACTTTCCTTTACTAATAACAAATACCAAAAAACTTTTTTTTTTATAATATATAAAGGAATTTTGTAGATCTTATTTATTTTTCCCTTATAAAGTGGGGATGATATCACTTACTTCATAGATTTGTTGTATGGATTGAATGAGTCAAAACATGGACTGGTTTTTTTTGTTGTTTGTTTTTTAATTTTTAATTAAATCATAGCTGTGTACATTAGTGCAATCATGGTGTACAGTTTGTTGGCTTCATATACAATCTGAAATATTTTCATCCAAATGCTCGACATAACCTTCATAGGATTTTCTCATTTATTGTGTGAAAACATTTGTATTCTGCATTTAGTAGGTTTCACCTGTACCCTTCTGAGATGCACCATAAGTGTGATCCCACCATTTACCCTCTCTCCACCCACCCTCCTCCACCCCCCCCATATTTTTGTGCTATAATTGAGTTATAGCCTTCATATGAAAGCTATAAATTAGCTTCATTGTAGGGCTGAATACATTGGATACCTTTTCTTCCATTCTTGAGATACTTTGCTAAGAAGAATGTGTTCCAGCTCCATCCATGTAAACATGAAAGACGTAAAGTCTCCATATTTCTTTAAGGCAGCATAATATTCCATGGTATACATGTACCACAATTTATTAATCCATTCGTGGGTCAATAGGCACTTGGGCTTCTTCCATGACTTAGCAATTATGAATTGGGCTGCAATGAACATTCTGGTACAGATATCCTTGTTATAATGTGATTTTTGGTCTTCTGGGTATATACCAAGTAAAGGAATTATAGGATCAAATGGTAGGTCTATTTTTAGATCTCTGAGTATTCTTTAAACATCTTTCCAAAAGGAACGTATTAGTTTGCATTCCCGCCAGCAGTGTAGAACTGTTCCCTTTTCTCGACATCCATGCCAACATCTCTAGTTTTGGGATTTTGTTATGTGGGCTACTGGAGTTAGATGATATCTCAAGGTAGTTTTGATTTGCATTTCTCTGAACAGGGACTGTTCTGACTCAGTCCACACAACAACTCTGTGAAGTAAGAAATGCCATCCCCAATTTATAAGTGAAAAATAAATAAGATTTATAAAAATCCTTTGTTTATTATAGTTAAGAAAATTCATTAACTGTTGCTGTGAGGAACAACAAACTATAATAAATAGTAAAGCTCCACTGGACCACAGTGAAGAATGAGACTTAAGAGTTTGGGACCTGCTACTAGTTTTGATTAGCTGTGTTGCTTTGGACATTACTGTCCTAAGATTTTGTGTCCTTTTTCTTTCTTTTTTTTTTTTTTTAAAGATTTTGTTTCCTTATTTATAAGATGACAGTAATGAAGCATTTCATATAGTTACTGTAATGATTAAATTAGACAATAAGGTGTTTATCACCCGGTACTGTGCCTAAGAAGCACTTAATAAGTAGTAATTGTGTTTGGAAATTCAGGTTTTGATTTGGGAAATGGTTGAGTAAGCAATAGGAATGTTTCTACTCATCCTTGAAGATTCACATCTTCCTTATATCTAGTATGAAGTCCAAGTACTTGAGCAGATGTAAAATCTTTTTGGAGAAATGTACCCAATTTTCTAGATGGTCTTCCATCTGTGTTAGACTATGTTAGTATCCTTAATGTTCCTAGCAAAATGTCACTTTTAACATATGCTCATCTGGTAGTTCAAGCATATATATTGCTCTTGAGGTTATATATAGCACTTTAGATATTCAGAAAGCTCAACTTGTTGACTTTTATCTTATTCCTGAAACACTGTTATTTGAATAGATGATGTTAGAGAACGTTAGCCTAAAGGAGACTTAGAAATAAACTGTCTTTGGTATCTAGTTTCTGGAAATTCTATCCATGTACTCACGTTTTGCTACAAAGCAATATACTTATACTGTACTAAAGCTTAGGCCTCTACTAAGATGCTTTCACTGATTGACAAATTACTGTTACACTCATTGGTTTGTATTAATGGTTAATAAAAGAAGTTGTTAATAAGAAAATGCTTTAGAATTTTTCTTTTGTTCTTAAAATAGCAGTTGAAGACATTGTTTATTCTGGCCTTCAATAGAAAGATTTTTGCTATGAATTTCTTTTAAAGTGGAACCAGGACCAAAGTTTTTTCTTTCCTCTTTTTTAAATACCATACAGCAAATGCTAAAATTATAATTTCCCATATTTATGTAATGCTTTATAATTTGCAGAGTTGCTTTGTGGTTTTTATTCCTTTTATTTTTAATATTGAAATGCACATTAAATACATTTAGTTTAATAAATACTTATAGAACTATCACTGTATAATGCATGTTGAAAGTGAACAGTATTAGCATTTCAGAAGTTCCCATGTGACTCTCCGTGTTTATAAATAACCTCTTCCTGCCTCCACAGAGATAATTAACATCCTGGCTTTTATCATCATCGTTTTTATTATTTTTCTGCTTGTCTTCTTAGTTTTATACTAGTTCACGTACCCCAGAAGAACATAGTTTTGCCTGTCTTAGAATTTTATGTGGATGGTTGGAAAGCCTTTTGAACTTTTTTTATTTCTCTCCTGTTGTGGCCTAATAATTGCCAAGTATTAATTTTCCTGATTTACAAGTGGCAGATTTACTCTGACAAGGTTGTCTCAAGTACCATTTTAAAGGCATGGGTGCAAACCTTTTGGTGTTTTGACTTAAGTTTTGTGAAAAGTTTAGCTTGCTGCCTCTCCTCGGTTCATCAGTTTATTTTTACATGTTCACTGCCAGGAAATGTGCTTTGCTATAGTAGTTGTTCAACTTGGGGTTTCTAGTCATCTCTTCCTTCTAAAAACCTTATGAATGCTCTGTTTAATCTGTCTTTATTTCCCTTTTTTGGCATTTTGTGGTCCATCAGGATTTTGTTACTATTTTAGAGACAGGGTTCTCACTGTGTTGCCTAGTCTGGCCTCTAACATTGGGGCTTAAGTGCTCCTCCCACCTCAGCCTTCTGAGTGACTGGGATGACTGGCTCATGCTGTGGGGTTTGGCTTGTTGTTTTTAATCTTTAAGTCTCATCTATCTTGGAAATGCAAATTGTGAATGAACATCTTAATACCATTATCGTTTACCTTGACTGCCTTTCTTTAATCATTTGGCTCTGGTCCCCCGTGTCTATTTTTTTTTTTTTTTCCAGAGTCAGGGTCTTGCTCTGTCCCATGGGCTAGAGTACAGTGGCATCATTCTTGCTCACTGCAACTTCATGCTTCTGATCTCAAACAATTCTTCTGCCTCAGCCTCCTGAGTAGCTGGGACTACAGGCATGTGCGACCATGCCCAGCTAATGTTTCTGTTTTTTTGTAAAGATGGGGTCTCTCTCATGTTTAGGCTGGGCTCAAAACTTTTAGCCTCAAGCAATCCTCTGTTCTCAGCTTCTCAGAATGGTAAGATTGCAGGCATGAAGGCATTGTGCCCATCTTCAGCGCTCTTTTAACATCTTTTACATTAGAAAATTACTGTATTTCCCTTTTTGAAGGAAAAAAAACTATGATAATGAACTGAAAATATTTTTGATTAAAAAAATTAATTTTATACTTTCCCTGTATGTTTACCTGTTATAATTTGTTTTTATCTGTGTGATAAAGAAGTCTTTTCCATCAGTTTACTTTCCCTTTTTATTCAAACTTCAACCTTACAGTTTTTGTGAGGCAACCTCATCATTTGTAAAAATACAAAAGCTAAAATATCAAAGAAGTTCTAAATTGTCTCATCTCTGTCTTAATTTTTTAAGAGGCATTCTTTATTTTGTCATCAACATGTACTCTCAATGAGAATTAACTTGCCATGTTTACTTGTATATTTCATTAGCAGCTGGATAATGTAATTATTGAACCTTTCTACCTAATAAACTAATAAAGTGAACAAAAGAAGATGTTTTTTAAAAAATGAACTTATCAAAATTTTGGGCTATCTTTTAGAAAGAAAAGGAAAAAAAAAAGGAAGAGAAAAAGAGAGAAAAGGAGCCAGAAAAGCCTGCAAAACCACTTACAACTGAAAAGGTAAAATTTCTTTCTCAAAAAATTCTTAAGATTATTGTCCTATTTTGATACTTACATATTAATGACTCTCTGGATATTTATAATATGCAAATAATCATTCAACCAGCAGTTGTTGAGTCAATATTGTGTGCTTAGCATGTTCTACGTTGTCTTATATGATTTGTAATCAGTTATACATGTGCTGGTATAGATAACTTAAGTTCCTTGGGGGGAAGTTGTGAAGTGAAGAAGCCCCCCACATGTGCGTCTCATTGGAGTGAGCCACTAATGGGTTAAGTCAGCTTTTGCCCACACAAAAAAAGCAAGAGATTTGGGCTGCCCTGAGGCAACACAGAGGCTGTTTACTGGAGATCTGGAAACAGAAACTCTACAGCTACATGCCAATCTCCAGTGGTAGCCAGCTTCTTACACCTTTTAACATTACAGAAGCGAGCTTGTACCCGAGGCAAAGCTGCTGTCCCTCACATCTCCAGTCACACAACAGGAAGTATTCTGTTATAAATGACTTAGAGAATGATGTTTTTTAGTGAAAATGTAGACAATGAAGAGATCATACTTAAAAGCACCTTCATGTTAGCATTTGAGGTAGGTAGGTCTTGAACTTAGGCAGGGTTAAGGTGGAAGATAGGAGTGCATGTTTGAGAGAACAGCCTGAAGACAGCCATGAAAACTGGAAATAAAATATGTTTAGAAAAATAGTGAATTTGAAGAAAGGTATATGTCTAAGTATAGAAAGTAGTAAAAAATAAGATCAAAGTGGTAGATTGAATTGCACATCAAATTGTAGATGTTTACTTTTTAGGAGGAAAGGCTATAGGAAGCACTTCAGAATCTTTAAAGCAGTGTTTTTCAACTTTTTATCTTATGGCACACTTAAACCTGTAGTTAAACTTCTGCAGCATCACATTATGTTGATCAAAGAAAAAAAGTAAAAGAAAAGAACGTCTTTTGAAGATCATTTAATTAATGATCTTTAAAAATTTTTGCGTAACACCTAACATCCTCTCATGGCACACCAGCTGCAATCACTCTTGTAAAGGAAGTGATGTGCCTAATTCAGAAGGGGTCTTTTTGAAAACTATTTTGCAGTAATATGTAGGATAGATGTGGTTAGGCAAGCTAGAGGTAGGGAGAACATTGTACTTTGTAAAGGGATTGGTTAAATAATGATGGTGGCTTGGCTTTAAATGCATTTCATCATAGAAACGTGAAAGCATGGTAAAGAGTTGTCAATAAAGGGAAAACCCTTGATTTTAGTTATTGAAATTCTGAAAATTAACTTTATTGAGGCATAAATTACATACAACAAAGTATATCCATGTAAAGTATGTAATAAAGCTATTAAATACTTTAATAGTGGTTTCTTTTCTTTGTCCTGTCCTGTATTGGAACAGTCTCTGCCTTCAAAAAGTATGAATAAGCCTTCCACACTTAACATGTGCTAATGTCTCAAGACTCCTCATCCTTAGCATACCTCAAAGCCAGCTACCATGTGATCTTTTACCTGCCTTCCTATCATTCCCCCTTCATTCTGCATACCAGTCAGATTTGTCCCGTCCCCAACTGGACTTGCCATCTCTCTCTTCATTAAATAGTTTTGCCAAGAATGTTTTTCCTTTCCCCACCTCTTACCTAAATCTTATTCATTCCATTTTTTCCATAAATGCTCCTCTAAATATCCCAACTGGATATGATGTCTCCTTTTCTCAAAATTCTGGTTACATTCCTACACACTTGATTGTATTGCTTCTTTGTATTATTATTTAATGTATTGTTAGATAAATTACTTACACAGGTGCATTGATGTTTTGTTTCCTGAGATCATGCATTAATCAGATGGGGCTAAGTTTCATGTTTGTTTATATTTCTAATACTTTTCTTTGCATAGGTGCTTGGAATAAATACATGTAGCATGATTTTGTTAATATTTTTCATCTCATAATTCTTGTTAGTGTCTTGATTCCAAGGTAATGTAGAAAGATTACAGAACTGTTACTTATTTCTAAGTAATTTATTAAATACTAAAGACCACAAAGATATCTTGCCATATGAAATTCTTTGAAATAAAAAAAAAAACTTTTTAGTTAAATTTTCTTTCAATATTATTTATCATTGTTTTAGTGATAGTTTACTGAATCAAATTCTTACCTTTCACCAAATTAAATTTTGATGTTAAATATTTTAATACTTAAAAGGAGTGATTAAATTGGTGATTATAACCTGATAATTTAAAAAGCTTGAATTCTTTTCTTTAATGTACATCTGTAAGAAGCTGTAAGTAAAACGTTTTACAGTTTCCTGTTTGATTACAAAAAATTTTAAAATCAGTACTAGGTTTTACGTTATATTTCTAAAAAGTGTTAATTTCAAAATAGTTTTTGTAGCGCCTAATGCCTTGTACTTGGCAAGATATAAAACTTAGCCGAACTCCCAAGAAAATTTTGAGACTATTTCTTAGCTATACATGTAAAAATGATTAAGATGGTAAATTTTATGTTACATGTATTTTACCACAATTAAAAAATTAATATATTTTTAAAGGTAGTTTGTAGGCATATAATTTTATCTTCATAATCTAGTTCTAATGAATTAAAAATTATTTTTTTTTCATTTGATCCTTAATTTGTCTAGTTGAATTTGAGGGCAATAAAATTTGATAGTAAAAAGTGTGCAGCCATGAAAGGATGAAGTGCTCCTCCCCTCACACGAGAGGCATCCGTATTCTTCTTTCTAAAATGTATGCACCTGTTTATATTGAAGGAGCCCCTGGCCTGGGGAGTTTCAACTCACCCTGATTTTCGACTAAAAGATAGCAAGCTATTCCAGATTTTGGAGTTTCTCTTTCCTTGTTTATGGCCTCCTTACAATCCCCTGTGCTCATTTCCTAGCTGTTGATCTGGAGAAATAGAGAGGGATTTTCTTTTCCAATAGCGATAATAAATAGTTTTGAGATCCTGCTTCAAAGGTGTCCAGAATGGTTTTTATGTGTGGGTTATGAAAACAAGTCTTATCACTTCAGTTATCTTATGTGAACATCCTTAGAATCTGATGAGAACAGTGATAGTTGTGGATATTATAGTCTTCAGAGACAACCCTGCAGTCATTGCTTTTTTCCCTCTTTTCAGTGCTCTTGAGAACTTTCATCATTTGTAACTTTTCCTTTCAGGTTCATAGGCTGCAGAGTTTTGAGCAGATGTCATTAGAGTCTTCAGCTGTGCACTGTATTTTACATCCTGTTGCTTTAATTCATCTGAATTCAGTTTCCTGACTGTACCATCTGATTTCTTCATTCCCACTCACACTTAGTCCTCCTCTTTTTACTGTGTAATGGCAAATGTGGGACTAATTGTATGTTGCTGTTCTAGCCACTATGATATTTAGTGTAACTTAGGAGTGAGGCTAAGAAAAAGAAACATTAAGAAGGATTTGGTCTGACAATTTGGTTGTTCTTGGGTAGATTAAATGCTACCATCATTTTGTATCTGATTCATTTTATAGTGAACTATAACTCACACTTACATGGCCTTAACACGCTGCTGTAGGCTTCTGTATGTTACTAAATATTTGGGATAGTCCAGATCAAGGGAGGCTAGACGAATAGGCAAAAGATGGACAGATACAGAAATAGCTGTGCTTTTCCTATACAGAGGTTAGAGGAGAGCCCAGTTTTTGATGACTATGATAATATTATAATTTTATAAAATTTTCCTATTGTAAGTTTGTTCTTCTTACCCTAATGGCTGATAAGTGGTGCTATACTGATGAAATAAGTATGTTCCTTTTTAGTGTCATATCTGGGTGCAATAATTTAATGCCTAAAGGAATTTCTATAATGCTCAAAGATGCTGAGGTGGAGCACCTGCCCGGAGGGAGCTTCAACACTGTATGTCAACATAACATCTAATTCCTTTGAATGTTGCTATTTAAGATACAATACGTAAAATTGAACAAGTAAATTACTTCCTCTTTAGTATTTTGTGATGGGAAATCTAATTGTATAAGTTGCCTTGTCAGTCCTGATGCTTGCCCGTAACAGTTACACAAGCTATTTGTGGAATTTGATATTCTTAGTAAAGGACTATGTATATCAGATATGTGAAATAGATATAATTATAAAAAAATTTTTAAGGCTCTCTTTAGAAAGGATCCTTTTTTTTCTTTTTGCCAAATTGCTGATCAGGTGACTCCTGGGTAGCTCAGGGAGGACTGAAACCTTCAGTGCAAACTTGACATTCTAAAAACTTGACATTCTACTTCTACCTTCTCCAGTGTTGATAGTGGGATATGGGGATTTTAAGGAAAGGATTGTTGTCTTGAAATGAAAGTAAGTTAGACTGAAATAGGATAGTTGCTCTCAATCCGCCTACAGTCATGATGTGTTTTAAAAAATTATATGGGCTCAGTGCCTGTAGCTTAGTGGTTAGGGCTCCAGCAACATACAGCAGAGCTGGTGGGTTCAAACCCAGGCCAGGCCTGCAAAACAACAACGACAACTACTCCCCCCAAAATAGCTGGGCATTGTGGCGGGCGCTTGTAGTCCCAGCTACTTGGGAGGCTGAGGCAAGAGAATCAAATCACTTAAGTCCAGTTGGAGGTTGCTGTGAGCTGTGACACTACGGCACTCTACCGAGGGTGGCATAGGGAGACTCTGTCTCAAAAAGTAAATAAACAAAAAATTATGTGTATATTAATGCACATTCTATATTATATATGTACAGTAGGACCTCTATAAGTAAACGACCCAAACTGGTCAACATACAGAGATGCTGAACATAAGGAACTAGCCCTGCTCTACTGATGGTGTGTGTACTGTCTATGAAACCACAGACACATCCGTGTGGTGCGTGCACTGTCTGAAAACTAAGCCAACTTGAGGAGGTGGTCAACTACAGAAGTTCTGCTGTATTTATATTTACATTTATAAGTCTATTATTCAGAAAGACACATTAAAAGATTTCTAGGAGGAAATCTTTGGATTGAGTGGAGCAGCTCTTATTATTATTATTATTTTTTTATTAAATCAGAGCTGTGTACGTTAATGCAATCGTAGGGTGCAATGTGCTGGTGAGTGCACCAACTCTTAGCATGCCTGCAGTATACTAGGGATGCTAAAGGGGCAGAAGGAATGTAAAAATGATGAAAACAACTTCCCCTCAAGAATCTTAAATTTCAGAAAGAACTAGCTGTTGAAAGGGGACAATATGATTGATAACTTTAGAAAAGGCAGATGTGATATGGTAAGAGACAATGCGGCAGTTTAGAGAAATGAGAGGTATGTTGGGACTATTGGGAAAGTCTTCCTGGAGGTTGTTTACGTTGGACATGATTTTTGAAAAGAGTCCTAAAAAGGAATAAGAGGGAAATAGATAGAATAAAATGAGAAGAATTGGAATTGTGAGGCATATTTTTGCAATAATCAATAATTCATTTTGAGTATAGGATAGTAGAGTATAATTAAAAATAGTGTGGAGAGAATCTTAACTTTCTTGATAAATATTGGATTGTTTCTGAGTATAAGTAGGACATATATTGATTTGAGTGACACTTTAGTAAGGTGATATCCTAGCCACTGTAAGAAAGATGGATTGAAGCAGAGGCTAGAAGAAGAGAAACTAGTTGAGAGGCTATAAGCAAAAAATAATTGAGGCTTGATGTAGAGTCCTGTCTTATATTCTCTAGCATCTGCTTCTAAAAGAAGAATGATTAAAAGACTTTTCTACTTTGCTTTTTAACAAACAGCCTTGCCAAACTCCAAAGATGCTGTATCAATTCATGCATTTATTCATTCAGTGGGTATTTATGTCACTGTCTGCCCATCACTAGTGACACAGTAATAAACAAAACAAAATATCCCACCTTCAAATGAGGACGTATGCATACATGTCAGACACAAATACGGTTCTTTATCAACAGAAGGTATTAATGTGAAGGTTAGTAATTATCACTACCATTACTTTGTTTTCCAAAACCCTAATATGTCATTATTTTGCCAACTCTCTGTATTTTATCTTCTGGAAGATTTTTTAACTGATTATTAGACTTTAAACTTTATAGCATTGGTAAAGAGTATGAAGATTTGATGATGACAAGTATGCATTTACAACAACTACAAAAGGGATAACAGTAGGGAGCACAGAAGAAGAGAAGGCAATTTTAGATATATTGGTGAATTATGCATTGCATCTAATAAATCCCTCCAACTCCTTTTCTCTCCCCACCAATAGATAAATTCACAAGACAAAGATGAATGGTTGACAGGAGCTATGGGAGGAAGTGGGAGTGCCTACTAACAGCTATGGGGTTTCTTTTGGAAATGATGAAAGTGTTCTGAAACTGGGCAGTGTTGATGGCTATGCAAATGATAAAGTAAGAAAAAATGCTGAATTGCACATTCTACTTGGTGACTTTTGAAATAGGTAATTTATATCAATAAAGCTGTTACTTAAAAAATAACATGGCAGAAAACTTTACATTTGGAAAAATACTGTCAGTGCAGTTTCCTATAAACTGGAAATTAAAAGACTAGCTGTGATCATACTGTAGTGGTAAACATTGCAATCCAGTTTGAGGAATGCCATTCCTCTACAGAGAAAGATCTTCTGTCACCACAAACCTAACATCTTCCAGCCCAGCTCCACTTTCTTGCTTATTGTTGTTTTTAAAAAAATGCATCCATGTTATTGCATGCTCATTTCTTATTGCTGAGCAATATTCTGTTTTATATATATGCTATACTTTATTATTCCATTCTGCCATTAGTGGACATTTGAGTAATTTGTGGTTTAGCCTTTTGATGAATAAAGCAGCTGTGAACATTTTTATACATATGTTTTAATAAATATATATGATTATGTTACTAGATGTACCTAAGACTAGAAATGCTAAGTCATAGGATATGTGTATATTTAGCTTTAATGTTTCTTCCAAAGTGTTTTCTAGAGTGATTATTCTACTTTATATTCTCCTGAGTACTGTATGATAGTTACAACTGCTTTGCATTTTTTGCCAAAATGTGATATTGTCATTTTTAAAAAGTACACAATTTAGGGCAGCGCCTGTGGCTCAAGGAGTAGGGTGCTGGCCCCATATACTGGAGGTGGCAGGTTCAAATCTGGCCCTCGCCAAAAAACAAACAACAGCCAGGAAGGACTATACCTAACAAATGCAAGCAGTGTAACCTGATTATTTGTACCATCAATGAATCCTCAACAATTAAAAAAACACACACACACACACAATTTAGGGCAGCACCTGTGGCTCAAAGGAGTAGGGCGCTGGCCACATATACCAGAGGTGGCAGGTTCAAACCCGGCCCCAACAAAAAACTGCAAAAAAAGTTTTAAAAAGTACACAATTTAATTAGCTTGAAACTATTTTTCCTACTACATGAAGATTCTTTCAGCCAAGATGGTTTGCTCTGTTCATATTGTTTTATCTAGTTTTTTAGAAAAAGAATGGAACAGCTAAAATAAGAATCATTGTCTTACAGAAAGCAATAAAAAGATGATAGTAACCTTACTTTGTTAGTTAAAAAACTATCCGCTAAATGCCCACAAGCCTAAAAGAGGCAATCAGCCAAAGTTGTAATAGCTTTTAAATACTTGCTTACCATTAATGTAGCTGTGATAATAGAGAACGTATATGTAGTGGCAGAAAACTGTATTTTATGTTCTGTTACAGGCTTGCAGTAAATTGGAAACATTCTTTTTCCTTCATGGAATTTCTAAAATGTTTTTGCAACCATTTAAAACTTTATTGCAAGTGAGTCAATAAAAAGGGGAAGAAATCCAATTACTTTATTTGCAAAACTCTCATTTCTTATTTAACGAAGGAAAGGCTTTTGTTCAGTAAGCATGCAAACTTTACAGTTCTTGTTAGTAAATTAGAAATTTATCTTAAATAGAAAATTAAGAAAATTCTTCTTCAATAAGTGTTTTGATAGAAGGTAGTTTTGCTAAGTTAAAACTTGTATTTGAGAATGTTGCAACCAATGTGAAAGGGTCAACAGATTGGATGAGTCATTGAAGGTAATAAAAATAGCAAGCAAGCTCTGTGGGTTTAACAAATTCCAGGCATTGCCTTGTTTCAACCCGCTTGTGTATGTGTATGTGTATGTATGTGTATATGTATGTATGTGTGTGTATATGTTATTTCATAGTCCTCACAGTAGCTCTGTGAGGTTGATACTTTTATTCTCTTTTATAGTGAGAACTGGAGAGACAGAGGTTTGGCAGTTTACTCATGGTTGCACAGCTGTTGAGTAGTGGCCAACTGAGAATTGAATACCAGCCATCTGTTTTCAGTCTGTTCAGAGTTTATATTAACCAATATGCTACATAGCTTCTCATTATATTACTGTGACATCCAAAAGCAGGGAGGAGAAATAAAGATGAAAAGGCAAGGGCAGCTCAGTGCCTGTGGCTCACCGGGCTAAGGCGCCAGCCACATACACCTGAGCTGGTGGGTTCGAATCCAGCCCCGGTCCACCAAACAACAATGACGGCTGCAACCAAAAAATGGCCGGGCGTTGTGGTGGGCGCCTGTAGTCCCAGCTACTTGGGAGGTAGAGGCAGTAGACTCGCTTGAGCCCAGGAATTGGAGGTTGCTGTGAGCTGTGATGCCATGGCACTCTATCCAGGGTGACAGCTTGAGGCTCTGTCTCAAAAAAAAAAAAAAAAAAGAGAAAGAAAAGGCAAGGGCAATGGGCCAATTCTTTATCTTTGATTTTCTGTGATTTGAATATGGTATGTTTAGGTGTAGTTTTTTAGACATTTGTTGTGCTTGGTATGTTCTGAGCTTCCTAGGTCTATGGTTTGGAATCCAATATTAACTTGTGAGAAATTCTATCATACTGTTTCACGTATTTCATATGTTCCAATCTCTCTTCTGGTATTTTACATGTATGTCATACTCTTTTAGTTGTCCCACTGCTCTTGGATATTCTCTTCCATTTTTTTTCACTCTTTCTTTTTCCTTCGCTTTACTGTTTTGGAAGTTTTTGCTGACATACCCTTAAGCGAAGGGATTGTTTTCTCAGCTGTGTTCAGTCTACTAGTGAGCCTATCAAAAGCATTCCTTACTTCTGATTCGTGTCATCTCTTTTAGATTCTTCCTCAGAATTTCCATCTCTGCTTTCATTACCCATCTGTTACTGCATATTGTCTTTTTCTGTTAGAGCTATTAAGCATAGCTGTTTTAAATTAACAGTCCAGTAAGTCTAACCTCCCTGCCATAGGTAGAATCAAAATACAGTTATGATGCTTGGTCTGTTTCTTCCAACTGTGTGTTTTGCCTTTTAGTATGTCTTAAATTTTTACTGAAAGATGGACATGATGTACTGAGTGAAAGGAACTTAGGTGAAAAGACCTTAGTAATATGGTTGTAATGTGTTGGGGAAGGGGAAATTCTTTCTATAGTCACATGATTAGATTTCAGTCTTTCATTGAACCTGAGACCCTGGACTATGAATTTTACAAGTACCCCTGTCCTGCATCCCCTTGGGTGGAATAAAAGGGCTGAAAGGGACTGCAATTGAGTATTTACCTTCCTCTGGATAGGTTAAGCTCTGATAAAAACCCAAGTAGATTAGACTCTGATAGAATAATTTCTCTTTAGGGCAGGCCTTATAAAAAACAAAAGAATGCAGGGGCAGTGCCTATGGCTCAGTGGGTAGGCTCCCCGCCCCATATACCAAGGGTGATGGGTTCAAACCTGGCCCTGGCCAAACTGCAACAAAAAAATAGCTGGACATTGTAGTGGGCGCCTGTAGTCCCAGCTGCTCAGGAGGCTGAGGCAAGAGAATTGCCTAAACCCAAGAGGTAGAGGTTGCTGTGAGCTGTGTGATGGCACAGCACTCTACGATAAAGTGAGACTCTGTCTCTTCAAAACAAAACAAAACAAAACAAAACAAAAAAAACACAGAATGCTGTGTCAAATTTCAGAATATAGTTGTGTTAGGCATTTAGATTTTAGATTGATTTGGGATAGGCTGAGCTGGTTATTATGGGAATAAGGCTGATTAAGACCTTGCAGAGAGATTGTTTTTAAGACCTTGCAGGTGGATTGTTTGGAAAACAGAATTAATTAAGACCCTGGGACACACATCCACGAAGGAGCTGGTATTCCTTAAAGTTGTGTATAAAACTCAAAACTGTGCTTTCCACAAAGCCTGCAGTCTTTAGGACAGACCCCAGCTTGTTGTGCAAGTTGTTAATAAACTTTCCTTTGCTTGCTAAAACTTTACTAGCTCTTTTTAGTTATTTTAGCAACTACCTCAGGCCACCATCCTGCTCTATAGTTGTCCCTCGGTGTTTGTGGGAGATTGGTTTCAGGATCCCCTACAGATACCCAAATCCCTGGATGCTCAAGTCCTTTATATAAAATGGTGTGGTTATTTGCAAATAACCTATGCACATCTCCCATATGCTTTAAATTACCTCTGGATTACTTATAATAAATACCTAATACAGTGTAAATGCTGTACACAAAATTTTATATCATTTTTTTAATTTGTATTTTTAATTGTTATATTATTATTTATTTGTATTTCTTTCAAATATTTAAAATCCTCAGTTGATTGAATTCATGCATATGGAATCCGTGCATATGGAGGGCTGCCTGTAATTATTTTTCAGTTCTTCCTGCCAGAGCCCAAGGATTTTTCTTTTATCTTCTTTGTGAAAACCTGCCTGAGCTCCTGGAGACGACACTCAAAATTATGAGGACCACTCTATGAATGGATCCCCTGGAGTTTTTATCTCAGATTTTTCCACACTGAGCCTCTAACATTTTTGCAATTACAGTTCAAGTTTTCCCATCCTGGTACTGAGTTTCTACTTCTATAAATTGTGATTCCATGTATCTGCCTATTTCTTCTGTTTTGGGGGCTACAATTTGCCTATGAGCTCATTTTTCTGATAAGACTTAAAAAGAGGTGTTTATTTTTCATACTGTTAAACTTCTTGTTAAGATAGAGTGACAATTTGCAAGCTTTTATGTGCTGGACCAGCCATTCTTTCTGTTGCCTTAAAAATAAAATTTTGCCAATTTGCTAGTGAGAGGTTGACTGGCATTTTCATGCAGTCCATAAAATCATACTGAGCTTCTGCTGGTGCTCTCATGTCTATAATCCCAGCACTGTGGGAGGCTGAGGAGGTAGAATTGCTTGAGCTCAGGAGTTTGAGACTTGCCTGAGCGAGAGTGAGACCCCAACTAATAAAAAAATGAAAAACCCAGCTGGACACCACAGGGAGCACCTGTAATCCCAGCGGCTTCCTGGGGATGCCCACAGCTGAGTCTGAGATTGCAGTGAGCTCTGACACCATTGCACTCTCTCAGGACATAGGGTGGGACTCTGTCTCAAAAAAATAAATAAAAGATCAAAGAGATCTTTCTGCCCTCAAGGATCTTACCATTGCCAAAAGGAAGAAATTTATCTATACCTAAATCTGGGGGTACTATAGCCAATTCCTATCTCAATTCAAAGGTTCTAAATATAATTATGATGGTTATTTCAAACTGGATACTTCTTTTAAGAGTAAAAGTGGACATTGTTAACAACAGTTAAGTCGGAGTAACAGGAATCTCTGGAATTATCCCAAGTAAACCAGGACATAAGGTCATCTCATCATTTGGACATGTAACCCTAATCAGCATGCTACTTCTGTGCACTTCCAAGAGAATTTCTTTTATTTTCTAACTCCATCATGTGCTGACCCACACTGAAGCGCATTAGTTTGTGTTCATTTGCTTGACTAGAGTATGAACTTCTTAAGATTAGGGACCATGTATTATTTATCTTTGTATTCCTGCTACATAGCTGTAGAATGTGCTACCACTGCCACTACTGGCTACCATTTTTGAAGCGTTTATTGTGTGCCAGCCACTGTGAAAGGGATTGTTATTTTTTTCAATCTCCACAAAAATGTTGCAAAATAAATATTATTTTGAGGAAACTTACCAGTCCAGGCATTCAGCATTTGTATTGAATAATAAGAAACTTTCAGGGCCAGGTACAGTGAGTGGCTCATGCCTGTAATCCCTGCACTCTGGGAGGCTGAGGTGGGTGAATTGCTTGAGCTCATGGGTTCTAGACCAGCCTGAGCAAGAGCGAGACCCCATCTCTAAAAATAGTGGGGTGTTGTGTGGTGGGCATCTGTAGTCCTATCTAATCAGGAGGCTGAGGCAAGAGAATCGCTTAAGCCCAAGTGTTTGAGGTTTCTGTTAGCTGTGACGCCATGGCAGTCTACTAAGGGTGACAAAGGTGAGACTCTGTCTCAAAAGAAAAAAAAAAGGCAACTTTTCAGACCCATTTATATAGCACTATAGGTCATTCTTTGAAAAACAATATAAAGTAAGGAGCCAGAAGATTACACATGGAAAAATGTCCTGATTTTTAGAAGGAAAATATAGTAGATTATGAATTCCATATCAAGCTTTATATAGGTTCTATGTAAAGTTCAAATGGATTTTTACATTCCTTTTGAAAAGGAATCCTTACCAACACCTACTAATTGCCTGCATGAATTCCTTAAGAACAGTTCCTGTCAGATTGTGCTTGTTTATTGGTGAAATTCTTAGATGTACTTCTGGCCAAGATGTAGTCAGCTGTGCCTGATTATGAGCGAGTAGGAGATTGTGAGCTGGTTGGAATGCTGTGCGCAGGAAGTTTAGTGCACAGTGAATTGAGAATTAATGCCAGTTTAGAGGGAATTCTCCATTTTCTTTTGGGACTTGGTTTTTTTCAGCATTTTTATTAACTGTGAGTATATCAGCATCATATTGTTCAAAATTTCAAATGACCAAGCAATAAAAATGAATTAAGACCTTTTTTTTTTTTTTTTTTTTAAATAGATGGGGGTTTCACTCTGTTACCCAGTCAGGAGTACGGTATGATCATAGTTCACTACAACCTCAAACTCCTGGGCTCAAGTGATCCTCCCACCTCAGTTTCCCAAGTAACAAGGACTACAGGCACATGCCACCATGCCTGGCTAATAGTTATGACATTGAATGACAAATTACGATAAATTCCCTATAAGGTGTTAAACATAAAATATCAACAATTTAGATAGATACAGTGTTCTGAATTAAATTCACCCAAACCTCAGCTTCCCTAAATATAATAACACAAAAGAAAACATCAGGGGATTTTAGATGACCAAAGGTTTGGTATGAATTTGTGGTCTGCTGTGTTTCTGAGAGTACCAGCTCCACACATTTATTCCTTCGTTTGTTATCTGCATGGCTGTGTAGCATGGAAAATATGGATAAGTGAATGGATGTTACAAGTTGTGTGAAGAGGAAACTTTCTAATGTTTGGAATTATCCAAATATATAATGTGCTGTGTCATGATATCCAGAGATTCTATAATATCGGAAAATTTTTTTGCAGAGAGAATGTATATATAAGAGAAATTTTTCAGTGGTGTTTTATGCATCACATAATGAATTGACTAAATATCTTAAAGGCTGCTTCTTCTGAACTTTATGTAATCCTTGATATTTCTTGATATTCCAATGAAATATCACTTAAAACAATAATGTCCTTAGGCCGTATGGAGAACATTTATTGAAAGATATCTGTATGAATAGGAAAGTAAAATGCAGATAACAGTTCTAAACTGAACCATAAAAATACAATTTAAGTAAAAAGTAAATTCAAAAACAGTACCCTGTGTGGCTGTAGGTTTAATGTGGTCTCTGTTATAAAGAATGGTAGAGAAGAAAAGAAACTACAGAAACCACTTCTCCAGGAGTAATAGCTTTTTTTTCACTACTTCCTTTGAAAATATGTGTTCTATCTGAATCCTGAATACTACCTGAATGTAGCTCTAGTTAGCTATTTAGGTCCTTCTACATTGTAAAAAAGGAAAATAGAGTAACAATTTTCAGATGTATCTTTTATTACTTCATAACATGTAGACGTATAGGTTAGTCAGATAATCCCTCCTCTAGTGCCGTTCCTACTCCCGTCCTCACTTTTCTTCATGTGGTGTCTTTGCCAACTCCTTGTGTACTCCTTCCTCCTCTGCCTACACACCTGAAAGTGTATGTCACTACATTCACAGCTTAATCAATCCAAGACCACCATCACCTTTGAACTTCAAAGATTCCTATACTTTTCATGGGGTCTTTGTGTTCCACCTTGAGTTAAAATTATTTGCATATTTCCCCTAACCCTCTATCAGATTGGGATTTTTTAAATTATAGTTTCCCTTTTATATCATTAGAAAAATAATGTGGATATGTTATTAAGCATTGGGTAAGTATTTGTTTTAAAATTTAGTTTGTGATAAATAGAAATTATTCAGCAAAAGGCATCATGGTGCAGAAGAAATCCTGTCAGGAGATTAATCTCTGTGATTATAGCTACTTCTGGAGCCTTTGCACAGATCATGTTAGTTTAATATATGTAACAAATGAATGAGATGACTACAGTAGATTTTATCTTCTTTCTAGTCGTATAATCCTAGGAATGTTAAAAGAAACTGATTATGTTAAAAGAAACTGATTAAGTTACAAAGAGAGTTGTAGTTAATTTTTAAAGAAAAATTTTAGTAGTTATCTCTAGAACTTAAAAAGTTCTATTTTTGTAATAGTAATAAGAATATAATAAAAAACCTATGTATATAATATTAATATATATGCTATTGTACATTAACTAGCCAACTAAAGAATAGTTAAGTACATTCTAGAGGCTCAGCTATAATGTCTGTTATTTAAAGGGATAGGAAATGTTGCTAAACGTAGGAGCTGGAAACTAAATAGTTTTTGATACAGTTATATTCTGTGGAGTAGTATTATGAATCACAAAAAGATTGGGTAGTGAAATTTCTTCTAATAAAATCTTTAATAATTTGAATAGACATCTGCTCAGTATGAATCTAAGGAAATTACATTTTGTAAAATTGCTTTATCTAACCAGACCTATGTGCTAGTTAGTTAAAACATTTTGCATAATTTTATCTCCTCATAGTCAACTGCATTCCTCACTTAAAGTGTATTCCCTAAGTGATGTTTTTTAGCAGCAGGCGAATTTAAACTGGAATGTTCTATGCATACTGCTGTCTCTGTCTAACTTAAGTGAATATAAAGATGGTGCCAGTTAATGAGGGTAGATGTGGTCATCAAGGTATTGATTTACGATTACACATTTTAATAATCTCTGCCCGTAAATCCTAATAAGATGATACCACTTTTATTCATAAATCTTCTAAAATATGACTTGAAGCTATGTACTTTATATTAAATACTTATATGACAGCTATATTTCCAATGTCTTAAGTAGTTGTATCCTATTATTCTTTGCAAGGTACAACAGAATTGGTTTGCTGTAAAGCAAAGGTACAAATTAATAGTTTGTATAAATATGTGATTGGAAGCTTGCTGCCTTTATATCTTGAAAATACTGGATAAATATGGCATCTTTTGTTATAGACAAACCTGGAAAAAATCAGACATGTTCTTGAAGATTTTTTCATTTTGGAGGAGCTTTTCAGAAAGGCATAATCTATTATATGTACATTTGTTAATTCAAGGGTTTAGTTGGAATACATTTTGGCAATCTGCTTATAGTTTTTTTCTTTGACATTAACATTGATGATGTGTGTTATAACTAAAGAAAGAGAGCAACAGATAGGCTTTGCCGTGGAAACTAGGCTGACTTCTGAGTGGTCATGAGACAGGGGATTTTAGTGTGAACACAGGGGACTGCTGCTTTCTTCTTGATTGATCCAGGGTATTTAAAGGCTATCACATGCCTTCTCGTATGGACGTTATAATGAGGAACAAGAAAAAAACTATTCTGAACTTCCTATCTTATTTCATGAAATTTGATTTTACTAATTTTAAATATTTGATTTTTGAAATGCTGGATTATGCAATATGGTGAAGAAGAGATTTATCATTTCAATTGTCTCTGTCTAATCCAAAATCTGAGCCCACCCATGGTCTTCCTTCTCAGTCAAAAACTGTGGGCTGTCATAGCTGCTTTTATAATTTGGAAGCATTAGGCAGTCTTAGCAGTGGACATGATTTAATGGTTGAAGGGAGTGCTTTTTTGAAATAAACTTTAACCTGTCTTTTTAATGGTGATAGTATTAGGTTTAAATCTACATTATAATGTAGAATAAGGTGTAACACATTTTTTATTACTAATTTTTAAAACATTGAATCTATATGTATGTTTTAGAGGATTGAATATTTTAGGGTTTTTTGAACCCTTATAATGGCAGGATATATTCAAAGATTATTTTTTAGCCCTTGTCTTAGTCTGTTTTACATCGCAAACAAAATACCACAGACGAATTCATAAACAATAGAAGTGTATTTGGCTCATGGTTCTGAGCAAGGTACAATAGAATTGGTATGCTATAGAACAAAGGTACAAATTAATAGTTTATGTATTTAAATGTTTGTTTAAGGTGTACTGCCTTTATGTCTTGAAAATATTTGATAAATATAACAAATCGTGTTATAGGAAAACATGGGAAAAAACAGACGTGTTCTTGATTTTTTGTTTTAGAAGAGCTTATGAGGGAGGCATAATCTGTTACACATGAGTTTGTTACTCAAAGTGTTTACTTTGGGAAGTGTTTGAGGCTGGGAAGTCCAAGAGCACGTTCTGGCATCTGGGGGCCTTCCTACTGCATCATCCCCTGGTGGCGCTTGGGAGAGGAGGAGGCCCCACATGATTTCATAACAGACTCACTCTCTTGATAATTAACCTATTCCTGTGGTGATGCCATTAATCCATTTGTGAGGGTAGAGCCATCGTGATTAATCACCTCTTAACTAGGTCCCACTTCCTAACACTGTTGCATTGAGATTAAGTTTCCAACACATGACTTATGGGGGACATATTCAAACCATAGCATTCCTTGAGTCTGTGTTTTTAAATATTATTTATTATTCATCTAGGACTAGGAAAATAAATGCTTTCTCCTTATTACCATTTTACAGATATCTGTAGAAATTATTATAAATTAATTTCCAATTTTTATTAGAAAGGCATTCGAAAAGATTTTATGGAAATTAGTAACTTTTAATGGATATTCAGCTCTAAAAGATTATTATTCTATTTAGAATTTCATAAAGTCCCCTTATTTATGTAGTTTGGTGCTTTGATGTATCTGCTCCTGAATGTTTCAGAATAAAAATGAGATTAATTTCCTATGTTTACTTTTATCAGTAAAGAAGAATATCATCTGAATTCCATATTTGTAGCTTTCACAAATTATTTGTAAGTCTTAAGTATTTGGATTATGTTAAAGACACAGAAGAGTAAACTCTAAAATTACCTTGCCACACATCCATGTATTCAAGTTACTGCCTCAGCAAGATATGAGGATAGAGGAATAAAAAGTAGGTTTTAGGGCATTGCCTGTGGCTCAGAGGAGTAGGGCACCGGCCCCGTATACCAGAGCTGGCGGGTTCAAACCTGGCCCTGGCCAAAAACTGCAAAAAAAACCCCCCAAAAGTAGCTTTTAAAGTGGTCAACCTTTTTGTTTGTTTGATGTGTGGGACAGACTGTCAGATGCCAAGGATAATTCAAGTCAGATTTATTGCAGTCCCTCTACAACAGCCAACTCTATTTGCAATCAAGTTTGTTTATTTTTTTATTTATTTTTATTTATATTTTTTATTTTTATTAAATCATAATTGTGTACATTGGTGCAATCATGGGGCACAATGTGCTGACTTCATATACAATCTGAAATATTTTCACTGAACTGTTTAATATAGCCTTCATGGCCTTTTAATCACTATATGAAGAAATTTATATTCTACATTTAGTAATTTTCACTTGTACCCTTCCTTTTTTTTTAAAATAATTTTATTAAATCATAATGTGTACATTGGTGCAATCATAGGGCACAATGTGCTTCATATAGAATCAGAAATATTTTGATCGTACTGTTAGAGATACCCTTCATGGCATTTTCTTGATCACTATATAAAGACATTGATACTCTACATTTAATAAGTTTCACCAGTACCCTGTTAAGATGCACCGTAGGTGTGATCCCATTAATTGCCCTCCCTCCACCCGTCCTCCCCCCTCCCCTGCTCTCCCTTTCCCTTTTCCCTGTATTCTTGTGCTATAATTGGGTTTAGCCTTCATATGAAAGCTATGAATTAGCTTCATATTAGGGCTGAGTACATTGGATACTTTTTCTTCCATTCTTGAGATACTTTGCTAAGAAGAATATGATAATTCTGTATCTTTTAACAAATCTCTTTGATACCCCACTCCTCACTACCTTTCCCATCCTCTGTTATCTTCTCTTCAGCTTTTTGCTTATTTGAGATCAACCCTTTTAAATTTTCCACATGTGAGTGAGAACATGCAGCATCCAGCTTCTGCTTCTGGCTTATTTAACGAATGTTCTCTAGTTCCGTCCATGTTTTTGCACATGACAGAGTTTTGTTCTTTTTGTGGCTGAGTAGCATTCCATTGCGCACACAGACTGTATTTTCTTTATCCACTCATCTGTTGTTGGACACTTCGGCTGATCCTGTATCTTGTCTATCGTGAGTGGTGCTGCCACAAACATGGGGGTGCAGATGTGATTGCATCTGTCCCTGGAGAATCACTGTGTTCCTCTGTAGGTGTCTTGTTTCCTGGCTTTTCAATCTTTGATGTGTCCCATGTTGATTTTTATGCATCTGCTGGAAGATTCATCTTTTCTAATTTTATGGAGTATGTTTTTTTGAGAAATGCTTTATATATATATGTTTTAGAGTGTCAGTTTGGTGGGGTTCACTGGATTTGGTTCTGGAGGTATGGTAGTGCCATTTCCATGTACTTTCTGCAGATGTAACACATTAGTGGTGTTTGGAAGCGTCTCAGTGGCCTAGGCTGAGAGAACTGCAGCTTTGCTGGGAGTGGGCTCAAGAGGATGTTTCTCATGCCTAGGACATGGGCACAAGGCCAGTCGGCTGTCCTGGAGGTGTGTCTGCTGGGTCATCCCCTGGGGCTGCTCCTCAGGCCGAGGATGTGGCTGCGTGGTTGCTTAGCTAGCTTCAAGCATATCTGCTGAGGGTGGCTGCCATGCTGTCTCTCAGGGACAGAATGTATACACACAGCTGCTCGTTTAACTTGAGGTATTAGCCCAGGGCAGCCTGGAGGGCTGTTTCTCAGGGTTGACACATGGGCGCACGGCTGCTGGTCAAGCCTGGCCATATGTCTACCAGGGACAGTTTGTGAGGATCTTACTTAGGTTCTACATGAGGCTGCGGGGTCTGTGGCAGACGAGGGGCATATCTGTAGGCCCAGGTGCTGATGGGCTGTTTCTCAGGCCGGGTGTACAGGTTGATAACACCTCTGCTGGCCCAGAGACGTAGGAGCTGTTTGTTGGCTCAAGGACTTCTCCTGCTCGAAGGAAAGTACGCCAGTGGTTTGTGGGGCTCGAGGGAAGGTTTTCCCTGGCCCAGTTTGTAGACTATTTCCCCAGCTGGAAGTGTGGACAGTTCCCTAGGCAACTCACAGCTGGGGTTGTGATGTTCAGCTGCATGGCTATCATGAAGATGAGCCCCGGTGGTGGAGGTGAAGTAGCTCCTGGCTCCAGAAGAAGAGTGTCCTTCAGAAGTGATTCTGGCATCACTGTGGCACCACCCTGCAGTAACTGGGCTCAGTGGGTGGGTAGTGGGTGGGTCACACTTGGTTTCCTCAATCTGCAGCAATGCAGGAATTTCAGCAGCATTCTTACTGGACTCAGAGCTTGTGAGGACTGTGGGATTTTCCTGCAGTCAAAATTATAGCTACCTACACTGACAGAGGTGGCTGCTGAGGTTCTTCTGCTTACCTTTCCCCACAAGACAATGTCCTTCCTGACTCTGGTCTCATCTACTCCTCATGGTGGAGATGGGGCTGCAGAGAACAGGTGTGCCCACCTGGGTTTTCAACATCCACAGGTGCCGACCCTGTCCATCACTGCAGTCCGGTAACACAGCTGCTGAGCCTCTCCTTCACTGCTCTCCAATAACCATAGCTGCCGAACCTCTCTTCCACTGAAGTTTAGTAAGCACAGCTGCCGACATGTCCTTCACTGCTCTCCAATAACCATAGCTGCCGACCCTGTCCTCCATTGCACTCCAGTAACACAGCTGCCGACCCTGTCCTCCACTGCACTCCAGTAACACAGCTGCCGACCCTGTCCTCCACTGCACTCCAGTAACACAGCTGCCGACCCTGTCCTCCACTGCAGTGCAGTAACACAGCTGCCGACTCTGTCCTCCACTGCACTCCAGTAACACAGCTGCCGACCCTGTCCTCCACTGCAGTCCAGTAACACAGCTGCCGACATGTCCTCCACTGCAGTCCAGTAACCACAGCTGCCGACCCTGTCCTCCACTTCAGTCCAGTAACACAGCTGCCGGCCCTGTCCTCCACTGCACTCCAGTAACACAGCTGCCGACCCTGTCCTCCACTGCAGTCCAGTAACCACAGCTGCCGACCCTGTCCTCCACTTCAGTCCAGTAACACAGCTGCCGACCCTGTCCTCCACTGCACTCCAGTAACACAGCTGCCGACCCTGTCCTCCACTGCACTCCAGTAACACAGCTGCCGACCCTGTCCTCCACTGCTCTCCAGTAACACAGCTGCCGACCCTGTCCTCCACTGCAGTCCAGTAACCACAGCTGCCGACCCTGTCCTCCACTGCAGTCCAGTAACTCAGCTGCCAACCCTGTCCTCCACTGCAGTCCAGCATTTGCTCTTTGATATTCCCACTCATAGCTGTCTATTCATTGCCTTGGAACTTTCTCGTCTCTTGTCAGTGGCTGATGTCACTCCTTCACTAATGCCAAATTGGAGAAAATGTCCACCATGTCCTTCCCTACCCCATGAGACTGAATGATCGCTAGGAAGCAGAAACAGAAATTGCTCCACTTAGGAACCATCCACAATTGCTGATCACTCTTGCTCATCTCTGAGCCTGAGTATGTGTGACATTAAATTCTATAATGGACCTTTGCAGACCTCTGGAGGGGTACTGAATTTAACCTTTATTTCTGCATTGACTTTAGATAATTCAGGTTTATAGTAATTCAAGTTTGTAGTTTCTGCCTGTGTAATGATCCTTTTTTTCCTTAACAGATTCATGAAAATCTATTTAACACCCTGAGTCTGATCATCATATTTTCTTTATAGGCAACTTTATGTATTTGTTAATACTGGCCTAAAATGAGTCCATAATATATGCCATCTAGAAATTAATTACAGGAATATAATTTCTGGGGCATCTATGAGAAATAACCTTTTTAAGACTTAGAGGTAGAATTTATGAATTACGGTCTCTCAAGTTAATGAATCTGTAAAATTCTGGATAAATTTTAGGCAGGGGTAGAGTAGAAATAAGCCTATAAATTTCTGAATTTTTCCAATTATTGGAGATAATGAGTTCCTATTTTTCTATACTTTCAATTTCAAAAACTGACCTATTTAGAGGTGTTTGTCCAAGGATCAGGATAAAATTAGCTAATTGGGTTAAGAAATAAGTCAATAAAAATGTAATATATATTCATTTATGGTGTTGATAGAGTGAACAGAAATCCCATCATCTGAAAGAATGTGACATTGCAATGAAAAATTTCGAAAGCTTTCATCAGATGTTAAGTACCTCTCAGCACTCCAGTGGAAGGCTTCTTTATAAGCTGAATAATCTTGTAGGATGTTTCATTTGACTCTAATGGAATTCTGATGGATTCTGATCAGGCCTCTGTGGTCCCACCTTAGAATCATGGTACTAAAACTAAGTGGGAACTTGTAAAATGGAGGGAATGAAGTAGAAGGGGTTTTAGGCAAGTCCATTTTCTGTCAGGCTGTTTGTTCACAAGACTGTGCAATTGTCATTAAAAATGCATTTTGGGGATAAATGGACCTGGCCAAAGTAACATAGCTTTTAAGGAACTGTGTTGAGTTTAGGGACCAGAACAGCTGATGTTAAACTTGGCATAGTGAGCAAGATTCTAGACATTTACTATGACCAGTTAAGATTCACTCAAACTCAAAACTTCATCATCACCATACCAGAGGGTTATTTTTAATGTTAGAAAAGACAATGTCCTATGTCCATAGAAGATTCTAGTTTACAGTAACCTATTTCATAACTTTATCATTTAGAAGTTTATGGCTTCCTTAGAATACTTTTACAAATACTTTAACCAATCTCAAACTGTTCTTTGGAGAAAATTCTTGACTATCCTTTCCAATATTATTTGTTCACTTCTGAGACAAGATTATAGTAAAATAAAAGTCTAAACTTTGTGAAAATCGTTCTTGGGGGGGGCATAGTTTCTTCTAGGAAAGGCCTATTTACATCACCTCTGCTTCAATCATCAACAATTTCAGATAATACTGATAATGTTTTAAAATGCTTATAATACAGACATGCTAAAAAATGTATTTTTATTCTAAATACTTTATGCCTTATCGATACTAGAGCATATTACTCCTGATCCATGTATAATAGCCTTTATTGAATCATGAATTGATATTACATCCTGAGCTTTAATGGAGGCTGATAAAAGAAATGGCCAAAATTGGCCATTGCCACTTGTTTTTCCAGGCTAATAAGAAAGGTACTCATGTTCTTAGTGTGGTCCAAGAAATCTATGAAACCAGTTTACCTCAGATTTCAGAACTAAGAGAAAATCATCTTTTCTGAATAAAATTCTGTTTCTTCTTCATTAATAATTTGTAATTCCTTAAAGTTTCGGGTTTCCCTTTGGTATCGCAGCTAGAAGCCCAGTAATTTATGCACTGCATTTGTAGCATAATTGCTCTTCTTTATCTCTCTCTGTTAGATATTTACAACTTTAATCTTGTATCTTTTTTGCTTTTGTTTAATTAGTTTGAATTTAATACAGTTCTTTTCTACTCCATTCAGAAGAAGAATACTTTGCCAAAACTGAGCCAAAGGGAAGTTTTTTCCTATAATATTGGGAACATCTATCTATTAAATATATTAGTGGGAAATGGTTACGGGAGAAAGGGTAGGCAGATACAAGAAAAGCAGGCGTGGTACGAAGGTATAGTAGCATTTAAATCCTTCAAACGGCAACTGGGTAGCTCCTGAATCAAGCATCAGAAAAGTTCATTTTCCCAACACTGATTTGAGGAGGTAAATAAAGTAGAAAAATATGTTAGAAATAAAGTGTTGAATATTCATGAACCTTGATGATACAAAACATTTGAGGACGTAAAACTTTATTTGACTTGCTATAAATATCATCCTGAAACATAATTTCTTTCTCCATTTTCTGGGCTTAGACCTTTGCTTGCCAGAAAATAGTTGGTAAGGTGACTCTTTAGTAGTATTTCCATTTAATTCTCTGAATTCTTTTTCTAATTTTTCTTCTTTTCCTTTCCAAGGGAAATATGGTTCAGTTGAAAGAGCATGGACTTTAGAGTCAACATCTCTTAATTTCAATTATGGTTTTCCTAGTTATTTGCTTTGAGAGTATTGAGAATGTGTGGGGTCATTATGAAACTTTTAAGATACACAAAAATCAAGAAATGTAAAATCTTCACGGAGGTAAACAAATGAAGACCTCTCAGCAACACCAATAAGCTGAGCAAGCTGAAACTTGCACAGGTGAATGAGAAGGTCATTGCCAACCATGTTTCTTGAAAGTGAAATAGTGGACAAATCCATCTCAAAACTTTCAAAGTGACCTATGTATACTTACTTATTATTAGCTTAGGTTTCATGTGTCTTAAATGAATATAACAATACCTGCACGGTAGTGATAAATAAATAATATTATATGTAAAACTTTGAACTTAGAGCCTGACTGATAATATCTTCTCAAAAGTGTTAGAGATAAAGAGTGTAAAAAATACTTTATAGTGTTTGACTACCTTTGCTATTCAGGATTAAAAAATAAAAGCTTTAGAAATTGACTTACACATTTTAATGTTAAGAAGAATTTTACATATGTGAAAACTAATTTTTGATAATGGCAGACTGATACAGCAACTCTTATGTACTGAAGTATCCAACTCAGGGCAAATTAGAACTTTTCTAGAAAGTGATTAATCAATATATGAGGGCTATCTGGATAGTATCCAGCCAAGAAATATGAAAAATAGAGACCTACATGGCTGGATACTTTACAGACAGCCCTCGTGTATAAAGAACCTAACATTCACAGCCTGTGATTCAGAATAATTCAGTCATTATTTCTAATAACTTTGACTTAAAAAAAATAACTGGATGGCCAAGGTGAGCAAAGTGAAAAAATATGTATGTTTCAAAATGTTTCTAATTAATTTCATAACAACCCAAGAAAGTTGAGTCCCTGAGGGTAGCAGTGATGGGCTATTTTGTATACACTGCTATATCTCAGTGCTTGAACAGTGCTTGGAGCAAAGTAGATATTCGATAAGTATGGAAACCATAGATATGTAGTTGCAATATCTAGGAAAATTAAATATACAAATTTCTCAATAATAGAATAGTGGTTATGTATATGATGATAAAGACAAACTTCAAATTCATTCAATATGGAAATTTTAAAAATTACTAGGACTTCTGCTTTTTCAGTGGCTGAGAAAGATCTTATTAGACTAATTCTACCAAAGGTAACACCTTTAAACCCAGGACCAGAAAAGTAAATTACACCAAAAAGGCACAGTGCAAATAGGTAGGTTCATAGTTTCAGAATATTTTAATTATTTTTGTGATTTTAAAAGATTCCACAACACCTCCTCCACATACACTCTCACATATTTTTTCATTAAAGAAAAAAAGAAAGAAAAGGTAGTGTAGTGTACTATTTTTAGGTAGAACCAGGTCAGGCTGGCACCTGTACTTCCTGTTAGGGTCCTGGCCACCAGAAAGTGTCCTAGCAATGCACAGCCAGAGCTACCCTGTCCCTCTAATTTAGCCCAGCCCACAGTTATTTGAACAAATCACAATTTCTGTCTTAAGATTTTAATTTTTAAAGTGTCTTTCTTTTTATCTTGATCTCAAAAATTATATAACATGAATCGTGTATCTTTCTTCTTAGTGGCCCTCAGTGACTGGAACTTAGATCCGTTTCTATTTAGCGTTTACTCTCCTTTCCTCTTTGACCACGACTTCCCCACGTTCTCCCCATCCTCTCCTCTCCAGCTGTCTTTTGTCCTGGTGCAGAAGGCTCGTCCAGCAGGATGGCTCTCTGCTGCCACCTTCTGGCTAGTGGCTGCTAAAACCAGGCTGCAGGTCAAAGGTGATTATTTTAAAGTGAGCTCCTTGCAGGGATGATGTTTGCCCTGGAACGCTTCCGAGCTCTTCAAGCCGATAGTTTGGTTTCTTCTTCGCTTTCTTCCAAACCTGAATTGAGTAACTATGACAGAAGCCGTATGGGCTGCAAATCTTAAAATATTTACTGTGTGGCGCTTTATACCAAAACTTGCCACCCCCTCTCCTAAGAGTACAGAAATCATCGTGAACCGCGGCAGCAGCCGAGAAAGTGCCCACAGGGTGAGTGTGGAAGAGGCTGCCCCGCCGGGGCAGGTGGGACGCACTGGCGAGGATGAAGCTCTGTCTCTGTCGATGGCTCAGCAGTGGCTATCTGCCAGCTGCTAAGAAACCTGACAGAGGTGAAATGGAGTCCGCAGCAGGCAAGCGCCACTGCACCCCACACACGCGCGGAGAGCGGCGGTGCAGGAGGAAGGCGACAGCTGCAGGGCCGCCCGTGGAACAAGCTGGGAGCCTTCCTTGTGCCTCTGTGGCTAAAGCCCAAGGTTAGCTGCAGAAGGAAACTGCTCTCAGGACCCAGCTCCGGTTTCACAAACAGGAGTTTCATAAAGTGGATTTGGAGCTAAGAGGCAATACTGAGGTAACAGGCCTACAAGCAATAATCCGCAAGCGAATTTCTCCAATTGAATTGTTCGGTCCGTGTAACTGAGCGCATGCCCTGCATTTATCTGTTAATCACTTAAGTTTCCTTTAATATTAAGGAGGCTCCTTCATATGAAAGTTATAAATTAACTTCATATTAGGGCTGAGTACACTGGATACTTTTTCTTCCATTCTTGAGATACTTTGCTAAGAAGAACATGTTCCAGCTCCATCCATGTAAACACAAAAGAGGTAAAGTCTCCATCTTTCTTTAAGGCTGCATAGTATTCCATGGTATACATGCTGGCCAAAAATTTGTGCTTTAGAATTACAGAATTTTGTCAAAGAAAGGATTTAGGGAACATTAGTCGAACTTTTTATATTCATAATTGAGGTTTCAATTGAGGTTTCAATTGAAGCACAAATTTTTGGCCAGCATGATGGCTTATGCACCGGAGAGGCCAACGAGGGAGGATGACTTGAGATTAGGAGTTTGAGACAGCCTGAGCAAGGGTGTGACACCATCTCTACTAAAAATAGAAAAAACTCAGCCAGGTGTGGAGGTGGGTCCCTATAGTCTCAGCTACTTGGGAGGCTGATGCAGGAGGATTGCTGGAGGCCAAGAGTTTAAGGTTGCTGTAAGCTAGGTTAATGCCAAGTCACTCAGGCCTGGAGTGACAGAGTAAGACTATTTCAAAAATAAATAAAGTAAAATATAACTTTTAAAAAGTTTACAATCTAGGGAAATTTTAAAAGTGAAAATTTGTTTAACCTCTTCATTTTACAAAGAATGAATTATGTGCTTGAATAATATAGTTTTTCCTGATACATTTATGATTTCCCAATTCACAATAAAACACAATATATAAATACAAAATAAGGATCACTAACTGATAGTTTCAAAAAATACAGTCCTATAAGAATATAAAATATAATATAATACCACTCTACCAATATTATACTTTTATTCAATATGTTTGGCATTTAATACACTCAATAATCGTTACATTGAAGTTTCAGTTTGAGAAACAGGGGTATATATTCTGAATACTATGATAGGAGCAGTTATAAACTATTTTGAGTTTTTATCATTTTCCTGGGTAGAACGGGGACCAAAGAATGTCAAAAAATTCCAGCATGTACATAGCACTTATGCATCAGAAATTGTCCTAAACACGTCATATAAATCAACTCCTTCAGGTTTCATGACAACCCTATGAGATGCTGTGTTGGAGATGAGCAACCTGAGTCACAAAGAGGTTAATATTTCTGCCTACAATATTCAGAACGTTTGGTATGCAAATCGAGACAGTGGCCCTGCTTTGCTTTCTTCCGCCTCTTCAGGATCTTCTGTCTCTATCTATCCTCCAGGTTTGCATGTTCCTTCTTTGCTTGATTCACACACTCTCCCTCTCCGCACTTCCAAAAGATGGACACCAGGGTCCCACAGAAAGGCGCAGACCTTCCCCTTCACTCCAGATGAAGAATTCCAGGAAAGGATGCTGTCAGGAAAACGTGGTCCTGGCGCTGCAATTGTCTAGATTTCAGTCCTGTGGGAACTCTTTTTCCACGATGACTGATCCTGCTAAAACCCATTTTAAAATAAATATTAGAGGATCACAAAAGTTTCAAACAGCAATCTGGATTGAGCTATATGAGAATTGAGGTCTCTGAGAAACAAATTAAGCCTGCTTCACTTTTTTGTTTGTTTGTTTTTCTGCTTGGTGAATGTTGTTTAAATCCAAAAATTGAAACCTAAAGAAAAACCCAACCAGGCCCCTTGTGTTGTCAGTTAACTCAGCTGATACAAACTTTTTTTTTTTTTTTTTGGTTTTTAGCTGGGACTGGGTTTGAACCCACCACCTCCGGCATATGGGGCTGGCGCCCTACTCTACTCCTTTGAGCCACAGGTGCTGCCCTGATACAAGCTTTTAAAAATCTAGTTCCAGGAATCCTGATGATCTTCTATCTTTCACGTCCCAAGGAAAAATCTTAGCAGGGTATTCATGTCCCTGAAAGATATTGAAGGGGAGAAAGATGGGAAGGAAGTGTTTTTAATATGACTTATGAGGTCTTTTTATCTATTTGTGTACTGAGGGGGGAAAAAAATCACATTTCTCCCAGTTATTATTGACATGATGCTAATGTTTCTTTGAATGGGAAAAGATTCAAAGACAGAGTACTAAAATGCTTGAGCTATATACATTTTATTTATGTATTTTACAGGTTACTGAATTATGCTAGCTTAAGAATCATGTGCATTTAAATGAGATAATATTGGTAAAGATTCTAGAACACACAAAAAATCAATATGGGTCATTTTTCTTTCTTATAAGAATAGAGTCAGATAGAGGACAAATCAAGTATCAGTGCTCTTTTTTGTTTCTGTTTTTCATTTTCTAACTTGATATATGTCAGGTCCACATCCTCATTCCTAAAGTCTTCAAAAATATTAAATACAACATGATATATACAACTGTGATTTACAAAATGTGATTTCCCAGACCTACATCATCGGCATTATCTGGGACTTTGGAAGTACAAATTCTGGTGCTCCAATCCCAACCTATTGATTCAGAGTCTCTGGGGGTGGGGTCCTGCCATCTGTGTTTTAACAAGCCCACCACTTGATCCTGATGCATGCTGACAGTAAGATTTTCTCACACAGAGTTCTTCCCTGTTTTTTGCAGGGCCTCCTAACCTGGCCTAGGAAATAAGAAATTGCATTCTGTACTACTAATTAGTTTATAGATAGAAATTTATGTCAGTGGTTTAACGTAATCAATCCCATATGATTTTTTCCCCAAACATAGACTATATCCCCAATCTTTAACGCAGAGTTGGAAAACTATTTCTTGACTTACCTATTTTGTGCTTGCCTGTGACATTCTCATTTGGCATGAATACAATTTGCCCTATGTTTTGCTCATGGTATAAAGTGTTTATCCATTTAAAAAATGCTTTAGTCTGTTTCAGTGACTGATCTACAAATTCAATGGGATCCTTTTTACAGTTTGAGCTCGCCCTGGATGAAGCTCCCAAAGTCTCTATTACTACTACCCATGCAACATATAAGTGTTAAAACATTGAAACAGGTAATTGAGGGCCAGGCGCAGTAGCTTAGGGCTGTAATCATAGCACTCTAGAAAGCCATGGTGGGTGTATTGTCTGAGCTCAAGAATTTAAGACCAGCCTGAGCAAGAGTGAGACCCCCTCCCTACTAAAAATATAAAAACTAGCTGGGGCTTGTGGTAGGCGCCTGTAGTCCCAGCTACTTGGGAGGCTATAGCCAGAGGATCTCTTAGCCCAAGAGTTTGACATTGCTGTGAACTATGACATCATCACTCTATCCAGGGTAATAGAGTGAGACCCAATCCAAAAACAAACAACAACAACAACATAAAAAACAGGTTACTGAGAATCACTTTTATTGAATACATCTGTCAATTTGTCGAATGCCCTGTGAAGGCACTATTTATAACTTTTCTCTAACGATATGTCTCCAATACATTATTCCTAAATATTTGATTAACTCTCACAGGCTAAAAATCTCCTAGCAGATGGTATAAAGTGGCCTGTCACGTTTTGTACCAACTAGTTTGATCATAGTATTTGCTTACACGTATCTATTGACACAGTTTATTCTGCGTGTAATCAAAATACCACAAAACTCCATGGCAGACAGACAGACTGTATTGATTTAGGTAGTGAGTTTTAGCTTGGTTGTAACAGTTGAAGTGATGTATCACCATGTATTTGTGTTCAAATTTTAAGGGTGAAAGCATACTTGGTTACCTATGTAGCTTAATAGCATGACCATTTGCCAGAAAGTTGCTCAACGCTGCATACTTTTGTGCTGTAAATGACCATCATAAGCCTCATATTTGCATTAGACCTATATGACTAGTTTTACCAGTTATTTTGGCTGGAAGTAATGCTTAGTGGAGTCACTCCAAGAAAAATCTCTGTTGCAAGTATAACATGGGTATTCATTTTCCATTGTCTTAGCTAATATGTCATAGTATTTTTATTAATATTTCATCCTTCAAGTGCTGGTGTAGGAGTTCCTTCCAAACGTCTACTTAGGGTTTAGAGGTTCCTGTTAATCTTATAGTACATAATACCAACTTTGAGCACTTAATTATATTTTAGGTATTGAGTTTAGACCTGATAGGGTAATGTGGGGAAGTATTCCATGGGAAAACTCAGAGGCGGCATGGATTTGGGATTTTATCAGACGTGTGCTCGAGTATAGGTGACTTAAAGTCTGAAAATGGGCAACTGCTGAATTTGACATTCCCATGCACGTGAAGACAAGGCAATCCTCTGACGAGGACACTGCTGCCACATAGCTCCTGAGCATCCAGAGGACTTTCCAATTTCCTGGTCTCTTCTGTGCCTCATCGCCACTCATGCTTGTTCTTCAAGGTTGGGGCTTCTGATGGCATTTACACTTTCCTCTTCGGTCTTCCTTTCTTCCAAGAGGACTTGGGACTTCATATATATATTCCTTTTTCACACCTCTATACAAAAGCCCTCTTCTCTTCTTTTTCTCACAGTGTGTCTTTGTGAGCCATAAGGTGGATCCTGCTTACCTATTCCAACTTCAACCCCAATTATTAACAGCAAAACTGTTTCCTCCACTCCCACTAGAGGGAGTGAGAGCTCAATCTTCCAAAAGGCAGCTACTTGGTATTCTTGCAGAGAGTCATGGGCTTTGAAGCAGCTTTAATGAGATGGCTTAGTTTAGAAAGTGTTCCAGAAAATGTGAGAAGATATGAGGCAATAGGGAACATGTGCAATATTAACCGCCAATGGCACCCAGTTTGGAAAATTAATTTATTAGTAACATATAGTCAATGGGCTTTTCTACTTGCAATGTCCAGTGTATAAACAAAGCAAGCTACAGATGTTTTGACTATACTCCCAAAGAGTTCTGGTAGCATTATAGAAGAGCTTCCACCAGTGTGCTCTCTAGACATTGGCTGGAACACCCTCCATGACCGCACTCACTTCTAAAAGAAACCAAGTGTGTGACAGCATCGTCTGCCCAAACTGTTTCATATATAACAAATGGACCCTTCCCTAGAGACTGACCAGGCAGCAGAGACCTCTGTGGTCTGACTTGAGAAGATGACTCAAGACTCTCAGCTTCTATAAGTTTCAATGTAGAATAAAGAAATAGATTAAATGTCTTCTACTTAACATCAAGAGCTTAAAGTGACACATTATGATATAGCAAAGGATTGCATGGTTTGCAGCAGAAGAAATTATAACGGAGGAAGGGAGATACTATTTCCTACTGTGAGACATGCAAGAGGAAGCCTGGACTTCATCCTGGAAATTGCCTCAAGATGTATCACACTCAATAAGTTATAAACAAAAATAAACTAAAAACTTTATTTTACATAACCCCAAATGTAGACAATAAAATCATCGTGAGTTCA
>CAUYON010009456.1:0-11489 GCA_963573935.1 Arctocebus calabarensis | reverse complement strand
TTAATGGCAGGCCTATGTAGATTCATATGAATTTACATGAAAATAATGTGTACTAAGATGATGAAACAAGAATTTCTGAGGTAACATAGATCATCATCTGGACAAGAATCTCTCCTTACCTCTCTCCCTTCCATTTGCATTCCAGAAATAACTTCAGTCCACACCCCATTTTTCAAGCTTTAGTTCTTATTTTTTTGTTGTTTTCACTTAAGGGAGAATCAGTTATGAAAATGCCTAGGTGCTGATCTAGCCTGAATTTGAACGGGAAAATATGTGGGATCTCCCTCTTCTCCTATTGTCTCCCCCCACATCCAAGATAGGACTTTTATTCAGACTTATCATATCTATGGATTTTCCCTCTATAGAAAAGCTACATAAAAAAAAGAAGTAAAAAAGTCAGGGGCAATGGATCTTCGTTTTAATCTTACTGTTTTGGGAGTCCCAGTCATAAGCCTGCTACTGTCATCTGAGGTTCACCTAGACTGTAGAGTGAAATGTATGTGTCCTCCTAACCTTGGTGTGGGTAGGGTGATCTGCATTCTAGGGTGTCCCTCCTATTTGTGTTTCTAAATAGCAGAAACATGGGAGAAAAGGAAGAAAGAGAAGGAAGAAAGGAAGGACGGAAGGAAGAAAGGAAGGAAGGAAGGGGAAAAAAAACTAAAAAGTCCAGGGAGCCTTGTATGTGCTATGTATCAAGAGGAATCTTTGATCAGCCACTTTTAGTGGCCTCTACCCTTTAGCGACACATTTTCATCTAAGCTATATTATTATAGAGGCCATTTCAAAGGGAATGGAAAACTTAAGATGCAGTCTAATTCCCTCAAGGTGAACAGACCTGAAATTCTGATGGAAGAAAGAGTGTGGTCCTTTCAGCTCTGCTAATATCTGTTTGTGTTGAGTATCAGTTAAATTGAGGTGAATGTTGAGAACTGTCTGGCTTTCATGTGACATCTATTTATTTATCTTGGCTCAAGAAGTACTTTGAATGCAAGGACTTCATGTAAATGATGATTGCTTTCAAAACAAATGTTTTTATCCTTAAAATATGGTAGTAAAATCAAGTATGACTCCTTAATAAAGATGGTGGGCTTGGGGAAAGAGTGGTATCCAAACTGGTGACCTCCTATTGACTGTGTGAAAACAAGTTCACTCCACTTTTTTTTTCTTTCTTTCTTTTTATTAGTTTTTACAATACAGGCCTCCTTCTGTCACTAATGTGTGTTGGTGTCATCCTAACTCATGGTAAGACCTCCTAGCCAATTCTCCTTAGGGTGAAGTCAACTTAATGCCTTAGCTTCCTGGATAGCTGTGACTATAGGCATGTGTCATCATGCCTTGCTAGATTGCTCTATTGTTCTTTTTTATTGTTGTTGAAATGGGATTATTCTTTGTTGCTCAGGGTTTGGCCTTGAACTCCTGGTCTCCTGTGTTGATCCCATTCTTCCACTTCAGTCCCTAAAGTGACAGGTTTATAAGCCATAAACCAGAGTTCCCACCACCATCATCACCAACATGGAGGGACTCAGTGCCTGGACAGAACCTGTTTCCTCTTTTCTCTATTAGGAATGAGTCATTCTCCTATGAACAGGACCATTGTTCCTTTTCTGAACTTCTAGAGACCGTTCTTTAATTTTGCCTGGAGATACAGAAAAATTTCAAACATTGCCATGACTAGATCCTGCACCATCCTCTGCTCTAGCTTAGCATTGTAGTTGTGACCCAGACATGTGGTTCAAGGGTGCTCAGGGGCAAGTCTGAGACCCACTGTTCACCGATGCCTCCTCCACCAGTGACCCTGTCTTTCCAGGCTCATATTTGGATCAGTCAGTGGTGTGTCTGTGTGATTGTTTGTGTTTTTCAGAAAGAGAGAGAGCGCTGTAGCAGCTGATGTTATATCTGTAACAGTATGATGAAAACATTTCTGAATGTATATGAATCATGCCCTATGATTGCACCAATGTACAGAATTATGATTCAATAAAATTATAAAAAGAAAAAAAAAGTATTGGTTGAATCAATGTATAAGTAGAACTGCCTTTATATCTTGCCGTGACATGTTTAATGTATGAAAGGCCAGGGGACATCCCACCAAAAGGTAAAATTCTATGAAAAAGTATCCCTAATGCATAGGGTGTGTGTAGTGTCCCAATCTTTGTGAATACACAATCAATATAGACAACGGTAAATTGTAAGCCTCAGGGGAATGGTGAACAGATGTCAGTAAAATGGATAATGGGAATATTTTAGTCAATTACATTACAGGTGCTTTAAGGGAAGAGCCATCCATTCATTGAGCAAACACACATCTATAATTTAATATATAAGATAGAGTCATGCTCAGCACTACCAGTTTACATCTTCATTCACTAATTGTTTTGGACTTTCTATTTTGGAGTCAAGCAACCAAATACGTTGTTCTCATATATTAAGTTAAAAGAAATTATAGCTTTTTGTATCATCTTAAGGTCAACAGAACTCTATTTTTTAATGCTATCTGCATTTAAATGTTGGCTACTACATAAGAAAAAGGAATTGATATCCAAGCTTTAATTGCAAAATTGTGCATCATGGGACTTAATAATATGTTAGTTGTGTGTTTTTTTTAAGGCAGGATAGTGTATTGAAATGATTTAGAAATGCTTTTCCTTAAAAGAAAAACTTAACATTCAAGGTCTTAGTTATTTCTAAAATAACTAGAAAATTAGGTAAATATATTAAACATAAATGTATGAAGAATTGGACATGTTTTTACCAATAAAGCTTAGCAAGGAGAATTGCTAATTAATTCCAAAATAACCTTTCAATAGGAGGAAAATAATGTTATCCTAAACATTTTGGTGAGTGGTGTTTTTTACAATAGAATATATTTTACATGCTCTAGTTTTAAAGGAGTGAATTATATTTAAGAGCAATAATCTTCTCAGATATAAAGGAGAAATCAATAGAGAGACTCAGAGAGTCTGTTCATCCATTGGAGAATTTTGCTTGTGTATCAATTTATTACAACTGAAGAAAATAGCTTTAACTGGAACAGTTTGAAAGACATAAATATTAAAACTGTATTAAAATCTCTGAAGTATATGCATCCACTTGTCACCATATTGACACAAATTGATCATGTTAATTCCCAATTTTAAATGTTCTGCTGGTCCCAACTCCATTCAATTTCCTACAGGGTGAATTTCAAACCCTCACTGGACGTTCAAGAGCCAATCTTATATATTTAAGTTTTACTTCCCACCAGTTCCACCTGCCCTCATTACCAGGACATTGTATTCTGGGCTATTTTGGATTCCCAGGCATAGAAACACGCCTCTCTATAGAAACAAGTATCTTTTGTCTCTCCTTTTGGCAAACTTCATTTCCTTTTTCTTAGATCAAACTCTTATTTACAAACACAATTTTAATGTCATTTGTTCTTTGAACTAAACTCCTCAAATTTCACCCAATTCTTTCTCTCTTCCATGCTTGAGGGCCTATTTTACATTTCTTATTTCTTATTTTGAAATAAGAAATGTCTGGTCGGCACCTGTGACTCAGTGGCTAAGGCGCCAGCCACGTACACCTGAGCTGGCGGGTTCGAATCCAGCCTGGGGCAACCAAACAACAATGACGGCTGCAACCCAAAAATAGCCAGGCGTTGTGGCAGGCACCTATAGTCCCAGGTACTTGGGAGGCAGAAACAGGAGACTCGCTTGAGCCCAGGAATTGGAGGTTGCTGTGAGCTGTGATGACACGCATTCTATCCAGGGTGACAGCTTGAGGCTCTGTCTCAAAGAAAAGAAATAAGAAATGTCTTTCTCTGTCTCTCACTGAAATGTGTGTCCCCTACAATTGGGGGTCATGTCTTAGAGCCATTTAAAATATGCTGGCACACATCACAGTGCCCCCCAGGTTTTTAGTCCAAGCCGGTTATTATAATTGTTAATTTTCAGTCATCTGGTGATCTCCAGAAGAGAAGGAACTCAGGGAATTTTTCTTGACTAACACGGTCATAGACCTTATGCTAACCTCAAAGTAGTAAAAAAAAAAAAAAAAACCCAAAACAAAAAACTTGTTGCTGCTGATATTCTGACTACATTTTCTTGGTTCGATGCCATTTCTTCTCAACTTGCTAAGTTCCATTCTCAGTTGCTTCTTTTGTATGGAGACTCCCTCATCTGCTTTCTGTCATCTCAAGAAAAAGGACTTTGGTGTCATTATAGGAACACATTGGGTTTTTGTTTAACATCAGTACTAACTGTCTGAAAGAAATAAGTCAATTAAATTCCCTAATGATGTTAAAATGCATGGTTTCAAATTCACAAGTGAGGGAGAAGAGATAACGTAAAAGAATCTGAAGAGGTTGGAAAGATGACCAGGAAGAAAAAACAAACAAACAAAAAAAGCGTCATGCTGGAAACCTGCAAACACCTGTAGGGGAAATTAGCAGAAACTTGGTTGTTCTGCATGTATAAAGATGGAGAACAAGTTTCTAACCCTTTGGGGAGCTCTGTAAACACCACAACATATTAATTTTCAGCAAAGGTAGTAATTGCTTCTATTAATGCAGAAAAATTTTATAGGCAGATCTGAGAACGTATGATATACACTAGGACATACAGTTTGAGATCAGTAAATGGAAAATGGTATTAATTCTGGTACATAGAAAAACTTTTAACTTAAAGAATTACACAATTTGTTCAAGGTCACTTGAAGAGCTATTAACTACTGTTCTTAACAGATAATTACTGAGATATAGTTTAAATATATCCACTAATTGAAATTGCACATTAGCCTCATTTATTTCTTCCATTTACCAAACAATCTATTTAAATACTAGCAATAACCTTTTCTAAGATCTAATTAAAATTTAGCATAACCCCAGCTTAATCTACCCATTCTTATTTCTTGTTAGACTTTCCTAAACTTGGAGAATATTTCATATAGATTCAAAGATGAAGAAATCAAAAAAGATGCTAGGTTTGAGGTGTTGGCACTAAGGAATATATCATGCCTTTGTTCGGAAAAAAAATAGTGCTGGTTATTGTTTGGGAAGGAACAGTACACTAACACTTTACACCATTGAAGGTCTTTGGACTATTTGGAAATCCTTAAATTCAATAGGAAATGGGTAAAAAGAAATGTAGCCCTAATTGCCCACCCTCCATACATATATATACAAATTTGCATTGACTGGGTGGACGTATGTAATGGTATTATTCATGTATTCATTCATTTTTGTCTTCCTCAATTGCAGAAGAATGTAATTTCTATAAAAGCAGAATGTTTAGCCATGTTGCTCACAAACTGTATTCAGAGTGACTAGCAGAAAGCTAATATGGGCTAACTAATCAAATGTATATTTGAAGAATGAACAAGTACTTAATGTGACTATGTATACTTCATATCTTACATCGTGGGATATATAAAATGTAGTGCTATTCTTCTTTCTTCTGAATATGTACGATACTAAGGGGGGAAAATGGTAGTCAACCACAAAATGGTTCAACCCTGTTCATTCTGAATAACAAGGTCCTTTTTTTAAACATGTAAACACACTTCTCCATCTGGGAGAAGTATATTTCTATTTTTTTTTATTCCTTTACTTCAAGAAAATATTAGGGCAGCTTGATTGATAATACAAAGGCTGGTTTATGAGGCAGAACTATTAATAAACAAAGTTCTAGGTGATTATTTTGGTTAGTAATTGTGTTTAAAAATAATCTAAAACTTGCAATGCTTTTGCTTGGGGAAGAAAGAAGCATGTGGGGAACCTCCCAGAGACTGATCAGTCCCCCTACACTGTTCCCCCACCTTGGCCTACATTGTCTTTCTTCCTTTATTCCACCAATGAGGAAACTGTCGAGGAATAGATGGTGGCCTCTTACATTGACATATTTGGCAGACAAATCTCTCTACTCAAATTATATCATTTGTTGCCTTCCCCCCTCCACGTGTTTAAGGAGTAACATATAGAATTCAAAAGTAAAATAAGTATTTTAGAATATTGGTTATGAGCGTCTTTGTCTTACATTGGTTTTGAATCAATCCACACTATAGGGGACAAAATAAGGGAACTTAATGTTTGATTCATTCATTCACCAAACACCTGCTGTTTTCTCACTAAGGGTCAGATACTGTTCTAGATGCTGGGAATGCAAACTTCTGTTGTAAAAATAAAATAAAATTTTAGGATTAAGCTAGAACAACTGAAGTATGTGAGGCGTCTTTGAAGAGGTTACATGTGAAATGATATGGTCAGGTCAAGGTCTGTGGGCAGGACATTCTAAGCAGACATATGAGCGAGTGCCAGAAGTAGAAGGAGGTGCCAAACAGAGAGCAGGTTAGTACACATGTGCTCATGGGAAAGAGGAATGAGATGCTCAATGACGTGGTCTCTTAGATTCCCATGACTTTATAATGCAGCTTATAAAACTCATGAGTCCTAATTGTTTTATTTTTGATACAGAGTTAGTTGATCATATGCCTAGCTAACATATTGTGCAGAGCATTTAAACTAATAGAGACCCACAGTTTTTCACAATGAATTACTTAAGGAGATGACTTAATCCCTGTACTTTATGCCTTTAATATCACCAAAATATTTTCAAGCACTTTTTTACAATTAAGCCTTTTCCTTTACTTCCTGCTAATAGTGTGATGATATATATTTTAATAGCTATTTGCAAGAACACTATTAACAAGTATTACAATGTGAGTTCAAAAGAAATAAAAACTTTATTAATAAAATAGGAGGTTTTGCAAAAGTCATCAAACCAAACTCCCTTTTATACATCTTGCCAACAATCATAACAATACCCTTGAGCACATTAATTCTTTGTATCTCTCTAGAGATTCAGAGATGTACACCTTTATCCGTGGGATGTGTGAGAGATTTCAAGGAACATTATTCCATTAGAAGGAAAGGAGCTTTTTGTAATATAAGGATATTAGCTTATCTGTGCCTAAGTGATTTTCTTCTAAATATGGCATTAAAAAAACTAATTTGTTTGGATGTGGTACAAATTGACATCTCCCCAAGAATCTGTGTTAAAGAGTTATCACTTCTGTGGCTTCACCCCTCCCCACTATGCCCACCTCAAATTAGGAAAGTCTATTATCAATGTTTGTTGAGTGTGCTCAGGGTTTGTCATTTGTAAACCTAATAGCAAATCCATGAAGCTCACTTAATTCTCCTACTCAAGGATGGTGGGTGTGGTCAGTAGAAACTCCCCTGAAATAATGACCATGCACTGTGTAATGCCATGCTAGTTCTACAGAGGAGAGGGAGGTTCAGACTGATGACTCATTCAGGGTCACTAAGCTAGTTAAGTCCTGGAATTAAGTCTACAACCTACATTCTGGATCCCTCATAAAAGAGTCCCTCTGCTAAGTTTGTTGCCATTTATATTCTAGAGTGAGTAAGATTTGCAAATTATTTTATGTAAAAATCGAAATATGAAAATGAGTACGTTAAAACTCCCCTAAGCAAAGGATTTAAGGCATTGGCATCCTGAGTGTCAGTTTTAGGAAGCTGAAGGCATAACTGTCCCTGTAGGACTTTCTTTGCTCTTGCGTATCCTTCTCATTCCACTTACAGTTACCTCTGCTTTTTCTCTATCCAACTCCAAAATAACCTGACATCAATAACTCGTATTTAACCACATCATTCTGTCATCGCTCAAAAGGAATTTGTATCTCAGTTGTATCTTCATGAAAGAAAAAATGATTTTGTATCTTTCCAAGAAATTCCAAGTGACAGAACCAGTAGGGTAGATACTTTGCTGAGTTGAAGTCCTACCTTTAAGATTATGCTATATTGGTAAATATAATAACAATGTATAAGAACTGATCTTTATATAATGTAGAACTGATGTTTATATAATATAATAAAATAACTTTCGGAACATTATTTCACTATAAAATAATCCTATAATACATATAACTATCTGGTTTTCTTATAAAAATACTAAAGCAGGCTAGAATACAATTTGTTTAAGAATATCAAAACCTTCAAACCAAAATGCTTTAAATTCAGGATGCACTCTTGAGTCTTCATTCATTCAGCATTAATCATATAGACATGTATTGAGTATTCACCATGCTGCTCAAAGCCCTTGGGGCTTGTATTAAGACAGGCAACTTGTACCCAGGTATCTCATGGTCCAGAAGAACACACCATCATAAAAACATAATTATTATGCAGTGTGTCAAGGATGATAATTGGACATAAAGACAATGTATGGACTCCCATTGTCTTTTACCTTTAGGCCTCACAGACATTGTATTTTGTCCGGGTAATTGTCAGGAAGGCTTTGTCTGAGACTTTAGAAAGCCAGAACTGAACATTTCTTCAGTTAGGTTTTATTAAAGATTTTATCAATATTTGGGTAGAACTAAATGATTTTTCCAAGCAAAAAAAAATTTCCCTCATTAGTTGTGGATGAGGGAACAGAGAACAGAGACAGGAGAAAGACACTGAAAGTATCAAGCAGACAACATCAACAACTAAACCCATCCTGGCTTGAAGAATGATTCCTTGTGGGAAAATCTAACCTAGTAGATTTTTATTCTACCTTTAGTGGGTAACCAGTAAATTAAACTTTATTAATATCTTTTAACATGTAGCCATTTGGGTTGTTGACAGTTGATAAAATAACTCAAGAAAATCTGTGGTTTGATTTTCCTGGGATTCAAACATTTGCTTTGATAGTCATGGTGCTGGTAATGGGTTCTCTATTAAGGATGTCCTTATATCTCTCCTCTCTAAAAGATAAAGTATACCTCAATGGTTATAGGGTTTACATATCCCAGGAACATCAAGACCATTAAATCCATGAAATTTCCCAAATGTCTCGTTAGATCTGACTAGGTCCTTCAAAATCATCAAATCTTGCCTCCTCATTTCTCAGATCAGAGAATTGAACTCCAGTGAGTCAAAATAAATTGCCTATGGTGACACAGACATTGGTGACAAATCCAGAAATACAACCTGTTCCGTTCCAGTGCAATATTCTTTTCACCACAAACATTGCCTCATTTACAGCCTTTCAAGGGTAATTTTGAAATATTTACTGATGTTCTGAATTTCTGGATTCATTGTCAGTGTCTAAAATAATGTGTGAAAAAAGCCCAACCAAGCCTTCCGTAATAAAGGAACTGAATTTATTTTGAAATGTCTTTGAGGAAAGCCAAGTTTCCAAGGGGTTTTAACGATCGCATTCCAAGATATTTTTAGATGAGAGGAGAATAGAATCCTGGAAACAGGAACCTTCTTATTAAACAACTTCATTCTGGCCTTCTAAGAAACCAAAATAGGCTGCTAAGTTGATTCTCCAAGGACATCCTAAGTGCATGTTTTGCCTTTCTTCGCAACCTTTAGAATCATCTTTCACCTCTCTCTACTCACCCCTCCAAAGCATTAGCTTAGAACTCTGTCCTCTTCAATATGGAAATATTTAAGAATCTTTAAAAATAAATATGAAAGCATGATATTGGTAGACAGAATGAACACAAATTTCAAGAGACAAAAACCTATGTCAGCTTCATTTCCTTAAAAATTCACTATTAAAATTTTATAATATTTTGATTTAATGACAATTGAGATTTGTACACTAGCTACATCTATAGTAGGAATTCTCTTCCTAGGAATTCCTTTATTTTTTTCTGTGACTAAAACGGTAACACCTGATCATAATAGAAAATCACTGATAAGCCCTGCCACCCAGAGAGGCTTCACCCTGCCTTATCACTGATAAGCCCTGCCACCCAGAGAGGTTAATGACTTGTGCTGCTTCTCATCCAGTGAGCATTTCAGTACATCTATCTACATGTCCACATCTTTCTTCCTATCTCTTAAAAAAGTCTGAACCACTCCTTTTGTAAAACTTGCATGCTGTTTTTCTCTCTCATTTGTCTTTATAGTATAATTACGTTTGCATCTCCTTAAATAGAATTCAAATTTGTGGTTCTATTTTTGGCATAAAAGTCTCTGTAGCAGTATCAGATTTAAATCAGTACATTTTTTTTTTTATTCTTGAGTATCCAAACACTTTTTGCATGCAATTTTGATGTAATAAAAGTCAGTACCTGTGAAGTATCACTGAAAGATAAACGTAATACTAAGTTCATCGACTGACCAAAACAATGTATCGTAGAAATATTATAAGTTCTATTTTGCAAAGAGGTTTTCAGAAGACACCTGGGCCGAGATCACAACTACTGTACATGGCAGATTCTAAGTTTAAAACTCCTCAAAAATCTTGCTCTTAACCCTTACTGTAACACCCCACGTGGATAATTCTTCTTTCAAGTACAATCATGCATTTTGCTTCCTTTTTCATTGATATGCTTTCTTTGCCTATTCACTTATTGCAAATACCATCTATTGAGTACTTCTTTGCCTGCATACATATTTACCATGCTATCTTTGTCTTTTGTTTTGTCTGTGTTTTCAGATAGAGTCTCTCTCTGTAGGCCAGGCTAGACTGCAATGGCACGATTATAGCTCAGTGCAACCTTGGACTTTTGGGCTCCTGACTCAGCTTCTTGAATAGCTAGGACTAGAACCACCATGCCCAGCTATTTTTTTTTTCTTTTTTTAGTAGAGATGGGGGTCTTGCTATTTTACCCGGGCTGGTCTCAAACTCCTGGCCTCAGGCAGTCCTCTTGGTTTGGCCTTCCAAAGTGCTGAGATTATGAACATAAGCCACTCTGCTTGGTATGTCTTTATCTTTGATTAAATCAAGAACTCACTGGTTACATTTCTACTGTCAATATTTTGATAATTACAGGTGATGCAATAATAATAGCAAGGTCATAATCATTTCCCCTTCTCTTAATAATTTTGGGTTCCAATTATTTAAATAAATTTCAGGTTTATTTTATTAAATTTCAAATTATTTTCAACTAGAATTTATATTAGCCCTAGGTATGAATTTACGAGCAATGAGGATTTAGTCCTTCAATCAGCAAACAAAAATTGAATTCCTACTATGCCCTCATATCTGAAAATTAGGCATGGACTTTTTTTTTTGCCCATCAGCTTTCTATAGCATCTGTGTATTTAATGCGTAGCCCAAGACAACTCTTCTTCCAATTTACATCAGAGAAGAAAATACGTCACCCCATTGTTGAGAGATACTAGTAACAAACTAGTGTGGAGGAAGGGGAAATTTCCCTTTTTTCCAGAAATTTATCTGAAAGATCAACTTACAATTAAGATAGATTAACAAATGAGTTTATTTACCTTTCCTGCCCGTATGGATGGAGAGAATTACAGAGCGATCACCCACTATCCCATTAGGATTCAGATATTAATAATTTTATCCACTCCTTTAGGAAGAAGAGGAAGATGAGGAATATAACAGTAATTCTGTTTAGAGGACATAAATGGTTGCTAGGGAGGATGAACGAATGCAGACTGACTTATAAATTAACTAGAAATATCGGGTATTATGTAGAGTCTGCCTAACAAAGGATGTGAAAGATCTCTATAAAGAGAACTA